>JABUQX010009434.1:0-27500 GCA_015478945.1 Trachelipus rathkii | reverse complement strand
CTATACAGAGTAAGCAACTTGGGGAGCTAGAAGAAGTTACAAAGCCTCCCCAGGAAACCCAACCTCTTGAAACCTCTTGGAACGCTTGTTCGGAAAACAGGAGATTATACCTTCCGAGAAGAGAGAGAGAGAGAGAGAGAGAGAGAGAGGAGAGAGAGAGAGGAGAGGAGAGGAGGAAGAGAGAGAGAGTTCAGACGAGCAGAGATCCATGTAAGAAAGAAGAGACGACGGGATGGAAGAACACTAGAGGAATGAGAGAGAGCAGAGAGAGACAGAGAGAGAGAGAGAGAGAGAAAGAGAGAGAGAGAGAAGAGATCAGAAGAGCAGGAGGTCCCATTGTAAGGAAAGAAAAGAGAGCAGAGAAGAGAGGAGAGGAGAGAAGAGAGAAGAGAGAGAGAGACGGAGAAGAGAGAGAGGAGAGAAGGAAGAGGGAGAGAAGAGTGAGGAGAGAGAGAGGAGAGTTCAGAAGAGCAGAGTCCATTGTAAAAAAGAGAGAGCAGAGAGAGAGAGGGAGAGAGAGAGGAGAAGAGAGAGATAGAGAGAGAGAGAACGAGAGGAGGAGAGATGAGATGAGAGAGAAAGTCAGAAAGAAAACGTTTCCATTGTAAGAGAGAGAGAGAGAGAGAGAGAGAGAGAGGAAGAGATGAGAGGAGGAGGCAGAGAGAGGAGAGAGAGAGAGAGAGAGTGCAGAAGAGCAGAGCCCATTGTAAGAACAGACGAGAGAGAGAGAGAGAGAGAGAGAGAGAGAGAGAGATGAAGAGAGAGGAGAGAGAGAGAGAGAGAGTAAGGCAATAGTTCAAAGACAAGAAAGAGATTTCAGAGTTATTGATAGTAAAAGAGTTCAAATTCGAAAAGTTCTAGACTCCACCTTCTCAAGGACAGGAGTATCTGTGGAACCACCCCAGATGTATAATGCAAACACTCTATACAGCATGTACAGCACTTGGGGAGCATAGAAGAAGGTTTACAAAGCCGATCCCCAGAAACCCAACCTCTGGAAGCTTGTTGGAAAACAAGAGAGATTTCGTTACCCTCGAGAGAGAGAGAGAGAGAGAGCGAGAGAGAAAGGGGGAGAGAGGGGGAGAGGAGAGGAAGAGAGAAGGAGAGAGAGAGAGAGAGAGAGAGAGAGAGATAATGTAACCCTTCCAATTAAGGTTAAGAGAAATGGAAATACCAAGAATATTTGAACAGAGAAAGGCTTCAGTTGTGTGTTTTCGAAGAGGATATTATAGTTGTGTGTTGATGTTGGGTAGATGAAGGAGTTGTCTTTTTGACTTAATGAAAACAACCATGATTTCCTTACCCCAGTTAGAAATATGGGTATGGTAGTCAGACGTCGGATAGTCGAGGGTGATTGAGTGAGTAGTCTTTCAAATTTTAAGGAAAAATGAAGAGTAACTTTGTCGGCATATGAGTGGAAAGGAGAAGAAGAGACAGATATATAACATTAACGAAAAGGAGTAAAAAAGTTGGTGGTAGAATTGAGGAATAGAGGAACACAAGTATTGATAGATTTCAAGGATAAACCATGGCCGTTTGAAATGATGGCATAGAACGAATGGAAAAGAAATGAGGTCAAAGAGTGAAGGATTGATACTAAAAGAGGGGAATTTACAAGTCAAAGCTTTGTGCTAAACTTTATCGAAAGCTTTCTATATGTCTAACACTACAGTAAATGATTCACCGAAGTTCTGAAGGACAAAAGACCAAGAATATGAGAGAAGGAAAAGGCGATTCCCAGTTGAGCGCTCCTTACGAAATCCATACTGACCATAACAAATAAGGATAGAAGATTTAATTAAGATATTTATATATTTTCTTCATCTTTCTGTTAATGATTGATCCAAAAAGATCGAAAAGAAAAGAGGGTAAAGCAACAGGACGATAGTTGGAGGGCTGCAGTATTCCCTTTTTCGGCACAGGTGGAGTGAATGCTTCAACAGGAAGGAAAGGTCGAAGCCAACGGGTAGAGACAAAACAGTTTACCAAGGGGGGATAAAAACTCGAAATGACAATTTTAAGAACCACAGAGTACATAAATCATTTCTTTACAGGAATTTACAATGTTAGGCCTAAATGAATTGGAGGAAAGTGGAGAAGGAATAGCTTTGGCATTGTCTAAAGTGCAATTACAATCAAATATTTGGAGCAATGAATTCAGCTGTAGTAGAAGGTAAGAGAGCAGTGGTGCCATCGGAAGAAACAAGAAAGAGCTAAAAGCAAAAGTTAGAATTGTGTTTTGTTTTTTTGCAGTGCCAAAAAGCGGACCCAAAATATTGCATTTTCTGCGAAGAAAAAGTTCTATTAGCTTTACAGAGAATAGATTGTGCACAATTCCAGGATTGAAAAATAAGTTGCATAGGCTTCTAGAGTTTGAAGACTTTGGTAAATTCTAAAGGGAGCATCCCTGCGACGAACAAGATAAATTAAACCCAAGGTTTATAAGCTTTAGTTGAAAGGAACAAAATGGAATGTGTGCCTCCATGTCAGAGAGAATAAACAGTTTTGTTTTCTGCACACGGAGAGGAAGCACTAATTATTCCAAGGAAAATAAAAAAACAACCACAAGTGCAACCAGTTTGTCACACCTCGTGCCAACATTTCCACGGCTATGCTCTGTAGTTCTGATATTATAAAAAAGAAAAATGGAAGTCGAGTTAGTCAGCTGTATCTTGAAAAGCAGACTAAAATCATAGTTTGTGGCAAATATTGCAATTGCACAGAATGATTAATTCAGAAATCACGCAAAATGATCACTTAGTAAAGAGATGAGTAAATTTGTTCCATTTTTAAGTTTACATAGTCAAAGAATTTTATAGCTAAGTTAGATGATAAATAAACAGAATAAATAAATTTAGCCGATGATGTTGGCAAGAAAACTTGAAAGCAATAAGGTGAAAAATTCGAAACACTCCAAATATAGAATATGAAACAAGAGAACATAATTTCGCCCATAAGCACAACATCCACCCGTTTATGAAAATTAAGGATAAAAGACAGTAAAAGGGAATAGGATAGTTTGCTGCGTATGAGGTATATTAAAAAGAACAGAGTGCCTATTGAACACACTCCTATATAAAGACGAAAGCATGCTAAAGATATTTTGTGAGAATGAGACATAAAAGGGGTGAACTATTGCTCACTAAAGAGCAGAGAAATGTTCAAGTTCAAATGTTCACCTGCTTTATTATACTAACTCAAGAGTGATAACAACTACCATGGAAAATGAGTTCAGTTTAATAATAATAATAATAATAATAATAATAATAATAATAATAATAATAATAATAATAATAATAATAATAATAATAATAATAATAATAATAATAATAAAAGGAAATTAAAAAAGAAAATTATGTTAATAAAAATAGTAAGTTATTAATTTTTTTTAAAATTTACATCATACCAGCTCCCATTATAGGTGGAGGCTTTAGGAGGTGTTGATCTTTAATCGAGAAGCTTTGAGGTGGTAGATTCTGAACGGGCGGAAGATTTTGAGGAAGATTTGTCTGAGGAAGCAAAGATATTGGTGGGGTCTCAAAATTTCCATGGACTCCAATTACCCCAGGGACTCCACAACCTCGAATACCAATCAATGGAAGGTTTTCTATAAATGGAACATCTGTCACCTAAAAAAAAAGAAAAGAAAATAATGATATTGTTAATTTGATGTTCAACTATCTGATAAAAAGGTGTTTATAATATTATTACCTGTTCATGTTGAGTATCCCCTGGTCCAACCGTGTGTCTCCTTGAACATAAGTATTTATTAACAGTTCTCTGAACTGGTTCATCTGAATCACTTTCCCCACTCAACTCATACTCACCATACTGTTGCAAAATAATTTTCATTATTAGCATGAATGTTGCTTTATCAATTAACAGGATAATTATATCATATTAGATGTTACAAGATCATTAAACACTTTCTTTTTAACATCGAAAGAAAGCATTTTACCTTTTCCATTACATTTGGATCATAAATTAAAGAAAGATTTGATATATCAATACATACCATATCTCTACATACTATCTATAATTAATTCTAATATATATATGATATCTAATATATATCTTAAAAAACTTAATCTTCCTATTATATTAGTACATCGTATATACTCCCACTGTATTGACATTATATAATATATCATATAGATTAATATATATTTGCTTATATGCTTATACACGACCTTTAGTATATATATATAAATACATATTATAACTTTATCTCACATTCTTAGACCGATACTGATAAATACACCAGTATAAAAGGAAAAGAAATGCAGCTTAATAAATGTAAGATTCGTCCAGTAAACCATATATATCTATATATATATCATATATTTAGTAAATCCATTATATAATATCATCATAATTCACTATTCTACAATTCATGAGAAAGATAGTATGTATTTTAGCGATATATATCACTCAAAAGATATCCTATATTAACATATCATCTATATATAAATAATATAATTATTAATTAAATTAATATATATATATAATATAATATATATATAAATATTAATAAATATATAAATATTATATATTAATATTATATAATAAATAATATTATAATATATAATTACAATATACTATAATGTATTAATATATATATTATTTATCATATATCAATCCTATAATAACTTAATATACTATATATCACATTTAAGTCTGATGTGTGGGCAGAAATTATCTATCATATATAAGCCTCATGATACTATTACTATAACCCCTACCAAATCTATTGCGCTTAAAATTACAACTATTATATTTAAACAAAGAAAAAATTCTAATCGTGTGACCAGTAATTCTAACTGAGTAAAGGTGATTTAATAGCCCTCGTAATCTCGCGCTATATCTTAATATCTATATTAATATGATAATTTATATCGGATATTAATGAAATAAATAATACGATGAATATCTTATTTATTTCACTGGTGAAAGCTATTATGAATAAAATATAACGGATAACTTTGTAATAAATCATAATTAATAAAATTACCTAACTAGGGATAGTAATTACCAGTACAATATACGATTTATTTAGTGTTGAATAAGTATCTACTATCCATTATTAATACCATAAGCATAGTAAACTTAGTTATGGTGTAATAAATTTAACTTACTTCTAGCACTTAAAGCTACTTATTAACCATTACATTAATATAACTATTAATTATACTAAGTGATGATTAGATTAATAGTTCCAGCTGTAAATAAAGTAGCATATGCTTTCTATTATATGAACATAAAATATACACTAATATTTTTAATAAATATATTGTAAATATATTAACTTAATATAAAAGAATTGTATAGAATCAGAAACACTAAACTATCCAATCTCATAAATAACATGTAATTAAATATTATAATAAATATAAATCTAAAACACCATAGAAATTATATGTGCAAGAAGAATTATATTTACACCTTATCTTTTTATAAATTTTTTATATACAAATACCTTATATAATTCTTATCTATTTATTATTAATTTATTATAAATAAACCTATATATCCATATCTATACATAACTATATTATGACGTATCATTCACATATATATAATAATTATTAAATATTTAGTTATATTAATATATAACATTAAATAGAGATATAGTCGTTTAAAGTGTATACTATGGTAGTGAGTGGTAAGTGTATTTTATTATAAATATCATATAATTATATTTTAAGTATAATTATATGTAATATATATAAGCTATTTAATCTATATATAGTAAACATATAAGTATTATAAGTATAAATTATATACATATATTCTACATAGTGAATACAATGATAGGCCTAACATATCATGAATAACCCTGTTATGAATTAGTATGGTAATTAAATAATATAAATACTTAATTTAATATATTATATAATATTATAATTAATTATATAACTCAATTTAAAAAATAATATAATTATATATAATATAATTAATATATATAAATATTTAAATATAAATATATATATTAATATATAAAAATGTAAATTATAATATGTTATTACATGAAGAAATAATAATAATTACGGTAACAGGATATTAATTATATTAATAATTAATTATATAACATATATAAATATATATTATATAATATATATCATTAATATAATTACTAAATAATATTAATATAAAATATATATATATTAATTATAATTAATAATAATAACTATATTTTAATAATATAAGATAATCATATATACATATATCTAATATAATATATTTTATATAATTGTATATTATAATCCATACTATATTCAAAATTATATATATCGTGTATTATAATAATGTAAGAGTATTACTGTGATAATTTCAATTTAACATATTAGAATGAAACGATATTAATTATAACAAAAATTATAATTTAAATAATATAAATACATATCAGGACAAAATAAAATAAGAGAACCACAGTAATGAAAACTATCATAAACTTATTACACATAATCAAAAAATTATCAATTATATAATAAACTTTCCAAAATATATCATCTATATAAGACCATTGTAAACTCTTACCTCCAAGAGAATCCAAGAGAAAAACTTATAAATTATTATACCCTTACCTAAATATCATAATTTGTCTTTTCTCATTTATATATTACTATATAATAACAAAAATCATAATATTTTAAAATACATTAAAATACACTTTTAAATAATATCCTAATTGTCACCAATTCCCAATAATTACATAAAATTTACCTCCATATAAAATTTATAATTTATTATTACTTATTAACTAAAAAAATCAATATTAATAAATCCATATATATAATTATAATCGCTAATATCAGCATAACTAACCTAAATACTATATATAATAATAATTAATATTTATAGCAATACCCTCGATACATTTGCAATATAAATTCATACAGCTTGGATCATAATATTGAATTAATACATTAATAACCAAAATTTCAAACTTATATAATATGACCAATGACTTGATATCTATTAAACATAGATAATACTATAATATACAGTTTTAGCAGTTTTCCAAACAGATTACTTTTGAAACTAGCATAGTAAATACAAACATTGGTGACTAGGCTATAGTACATGGGAATATAGGTAGCCAATATTTTAAATTTACCTATAATAAACCCAGAGAAAGTACGCGCTAACTCTGATAGATCAAAAAATAAACCCACGAGCCCTAGTGATCCGTATTAAGTAATATACCACTTGCATTATTTCAAATGAAAAATCAATTAGAATGTTTAATTAAACGAATGAGCTTAACTATCCAGTGGAGTACAAGTTTGAATAATTACATATAAATATCTATATATATGGTGTGTTATATATATATATACCCCAATGAATTATATATTAATGACATTATGTATATTTAATATACCAACTTCTCAATACTACTAATCTCCTGCTATGTTATTACGTTACGTTGCGATCTACTATAAAACCGCCGTGAGTCGTTATTCATATATTAACGATATACTTATATATAATAAAATATAGAGTGTACCAGTAATACTCTTAAAGACGCTCAAATTCACCAATATATACAAAAATCAGACTTACTAAAAATTAACCTTAAGTAATATTACACATTATAACTTAAGTAAATAAATAATATAAATGATAAAATCCAAGGGAGAGACAAGAATAATAGATGCATACTTTCCGCGCGCGTGAGGTAATGATTAAAATATATATATAGCGCATTTATAAATCTAAAATTAATATAATATAACATAATCCAGTTGATATTATAGTATATTTAGTATATTTTATTATTTATATTATCGTTATTATTAGGTACATATTAAAATTTAAATAGATATATATATATAAATGCATTTATGGTTATCATTACTTGATATATATTATTACTAGAGTAACAGGGTTTAATAATATAATAGTTATAAGATAAGTCACCTTTAAATAAATTTTATTTTTTCATTATATAGTATCTATATAATTTATATTATTATAATATTATTAATATATAGTATTTATATATATATAAAAATAATATGATATACAATTAGATAATATATAAATATAATATCATAATAAAATTAATATTATATCATAAATCATATATATAATAATAATTTATAATTTATGATTATATTTATATAGTATATATAAGATAATTATTATATATAATATTATAATAATTTGATATATTAATAAGCATATAAAATAATTATTAGTAGTATAAAATTGAAATAATATACTCTATTCTATATATAATAGGACATTCTTTGCGCGAAATTATTAATAATATATAATATAATATTAATAATTAATATAGTATAAATATATAATATATAGTGAATATATTATAAATTATCGTAGTTACCATCAGTATCCACATATATATAACATTAATTATATATATATACACATAATATATATAAATTAAAACTATAGTATACGCTTATAGGATAGAATATCATAAACTTATATATATAATACATAATACTAACATAACTTTATCTATAATATTATTATATTAAGAATTTTAATTCAAACTGTAATCAATAAGATTAATAAATATATCATACTTATCAAAATAATTAATCTATATATAATCCAAGAATATAATAATATAAGAAATTATCATATATATAACTATATTTAAATATATAATAAATAATATAGATAATATTAATAATAATATAATATATATAATAATTATATACATAATATATATATTTATAATATATATAATATATAATATATCAATTAATAATAATTAGTAAATTATACTATATATATTAATATAATATATAATTATAAATATAGTAATTCATATGTATTATATATTAAGTATAAAATTATACATATCTCAGAAAATATAATTATCATGTATTCAATATAAAATTATATATGTCAATATAACGCGCATATATTATATATAGTAGTTTATAGAATTATATTAATATATATATATAATATATATTTATTACTAATATATACCTAAATAAAATATTCCATATATATATAAAAGAAAGAGAGAAGATAGAATATATAACCGAGCGAGGCAAAAAATGAACGTAGCTTACGTAAATGATAGAAAACGCAGAGGTAAGAATCAAGATCAAGAAGAGAAACCATATAATTTATAGACTACCAATAACCATGGTACCCATATAGATAATAAGTAGAGCACTTATAGTAGTACCTCATAGTAATACTAGCTGATGTTAATGCATAAACGAGTCATTAATATATACTACGGCCGGCGGCCGTTCACGTACCTGCAGCGAGAAGTGTGATATTACTTAGTATGATAGATAATAAATAGTTGCTTCGTCCAGCGTGTGTACGTAGGATATCAAATAGTCACATAATTGGATAAATAATAATAGAAAATATATCTTTAGTTAAAAAAATGAGTTATTTCCAAATTGTTATAAACTAACACTATAATATTTGAATATAATAATTTACTAATTATATATTTTATTCGCTCTTGTAGTTTCTATAAAAAATGTATCTATAAATGAGAAAATGGATAATAAGATAATATATGCCTATAATTAGAGATATAGCGTGATATTAGCCGTCCTTCACTAAAACTCGATTGAACTTTATATATATATATGATCATAGTCATATATATATTAAAAATTTAAAAGAGAAAATATTAGATAAAACGAAGAAGCTATAGAGATAACTATGCTCAGCTCCAGTAAAGTATATATACATATATAATATATAATAAAGAATAGTAATATTAATATATTTTATAAATAGATAAACTTAAGTAATAATTATATAAAATTTATTAGTTATATATATATAAGATTTAAAAATATAAATAAATGAATAGATTTAATATACTTTATAAACTTTTATATATATTAAAGAATAATTTAAATTAAATTAATTTATATAAAATAATTGTATAGATTAATAGAATATAAATATAATAATAGATATTTATTATATATAAATATATTATATTAAATATAATATATTGATATTAATTATAATATATTATTATAATATATATCAGAATAATATATAATATATTATGTATTATGCTATAAAATACTATACTATATATATACATACTACTATATAGAGGAAAATATATATATATATAATAAAATATATCTAGAAGAGAGTAAGAAATATTTGTATATATATAATAGAGCAGTATCAGTAATATTATTATGATACTATAATAATTATATATCACCCACACTTATTATAAAAGAAAAAAAAAAAACTATAAAGAGATATATATATATATAATACATATAAATAAATATTATAATAATATATATATATATAGATGATATACATAGATTATAATAGTAACAAAATAATTATTTGATTAATAAGCTGGTAGAAATATAATATAATATAGATTTATATATATAATATATTATAAATATATATATATAATATTAATATAATACATTTATATTAAAAGATCCTGCTTTTATATAATATATATAAAATCACATTCAATAACAACTATATTAATATAAATATAGAATAATATAATATTAATAATAATATAATAGAAAATAATTATAATATATATATATAAATAATCATATATATAATTATAGAAAATTATATAAATTATAAAATAATATATTATATATCAATATTAAATATTTATAATATTAATATAAATAAATATAGAATATATATAAATATATTTTATATAATTTACAATCTATATTTAATATAATCTTAATAATTATTTCTATATAATAATAACAATGTATATATATCTAATATAATATATGTAATAATACCCCATATTAGAATATATATTAATATTGATATCTATATCAATAAATATCTATATTATTATAATATTATAACATATATCATTAATCTATCTATTACTATATGATGTATTAATAATTCAAAATATAATAAGATAAATAATGTAATTATATATACACAGTTATATTACTTGATATATGTCCTTCTTTAATCCAAAATATGTATAAATGTTAGTGGATATATAAATACATATATCATATTATATAATAATATATACTTTAATTAATATATACTAACAAATATTCATGACCATATTTATGATGCTTTACTATATTACCTATATATAATATATATCAATTAATATTACCCAAGGGTCTATAAACCCAATATATAACCAATATATAATATATACCCTTAACCAACTAGGTATTTGATGATATATTATTACATTAAATATTTGTTGTTAAAATCTAAAATATAATAAAATATATATACCACTTTTCCAATGTAATTACTGAATATATATATTTATATTAATTATTACTACACCCATGACTCATAACTACCTCCGATATCAAGTTGAATCATCGTGATACATTTTCACTACTATATATTATTATATATTATATTACTCATCCATTGTAAATACCAACGTGAATCATTAGCAGAGGAAGTTGAGATGTATACAGCATAATATCCTACGAACATATCTTATAAAGTAGTAATTATGAGATTATAGTCACGGTATAGGGAAATAAAATATGTAGTAATACTACTTATATTATGTATCTAACTCATAATCATATAACGTAAATTATAACTATATAATAATATATGGCCAATGAGCATTATAATGAACTCAAAAGTAGTGGTGATGTATTATAGTAGTCTATCAAATAGTTAGGATTAATGTATGACGTTTCTTCTAAGGCTGGGTAACCATAGTTCATTCTACTCGGTGTAAGAATAGACATATGACTAAAATATATATATTATTATAACTAGGTTTGAGCGACGCACGCCAATATTATACCGTTTATATATCTTAATATGTAAATTACACATTAAAGTTTCGATAATATTAGTAACTACTATAAAGCTGCAAACAGTAATATATATATATACTCAAGGCTAACAGATATACAAAAGGTCATGAAATGGTCGTCGTATGAGTACTCATCTCTATTACTATCAGAGCTCTATACAACTGCCGCTAAGCTATCTAACCTACTATCGCTTGTCAGTTATTACGTTGCAGCCTTCACCTCACTCCACACTATATCACTCGCCCCTAATCAATCTGCATGCTCTAGTAGTATAGCTACTTACATTACTACTAGCTCATCATATATTTTATATCTTATCTGTATATTACTCTTAAATCTTTTATATATACTATTCCATGTAAATATAGCTATCTACTATATACTATATTATAATACCTATATATATATATATATATAAGTATAAATCTATATATATACTAATTTATCTATATTATGTATACACATTATATATACTAATATATTCACTTATATATATATATATACATATATATAATATATTCTCACAAATATTTAAGAAGATGAGGTTATCATAATAAATTATAAATCTCGGCGGATTGAGGAGATTTAGGCCAATTATATTAATGATAGGTTATAGTCTTAGTTGACTATTATGTATTATACTCCTTCATAATTTCCTATATAATTATACCACCATCTTTAGGTAAACCTATTCTGTGAAATCTTTATATAACTAAATACTATCAAATATACCATCTTTACACTATTTGACTACTAACATATTAATATAATATCATCCATCTATAATCTCTTTATTAATACAGCAATCTACTATTCCTTTTTGAACCTCTGCATTTGATTAATTAAAATAAGCACGAATCAATAAAGTCATCCGCTGGTAGGACCTCACCTTATTATTTTCTGAGCAACATATAATAAAAATCCTTATATATATATAATATTATCTCTTACTATACAAAATATAATATATATATATTATCATTCAATATAATATTTATATTATAATATATCTATCATTGCATATATATTTAGTCTCATATTTTTGGTTAAATATATTATATATAATAATAATTACTAATATATTATAACTATTAAATAATATCATTCATATATAATTATATATATTAATTACATAATATATATTAATTATTTTTTTTCTGTATATATATATTTAACTTTATAATAGCCGACTTCATTGCCTTAGTATTCAACGTATAATGTTTAAATATTAAATATATCTTATTTATATATATTATTAATTATTAATATATTTATATATATATAACATAATATATTATAATTTATTTTTTTTCAATATATGTTAATATTTATAATCAATAGTTATTATTTTTCTTATTTCATTATTAAGTATGCATTCATTTTTGAGTATTTGCAGTGGAAGTAATATATGATTTAATAATTACTAATATATTCCTTATTTAGTAGTTATTCTTCAATTCTTTATATTCATAATTTTACGAATATTAAAGAGCATTTAAATAAAAGATAAAATATTTATAATTTTAGTATTGCTTATGGTTCGTTAAAAGACAGTGTACAAGCAATAAATAATTTTGAAAAAGGTAAAACATTTGGCGCCTAATGCATAATAAGTCGTAATTATTAGAGATAAGTCAGAGCTCTATATCTCAATACTCACCATCATGTTCACATCTTTATTATTTTTTTCATATTTTTATTTCTATTAACTTGTCTATATAAAGGGTACTTTTTCTTCTGGGAGAAGGAGCTTTTTGCCTATCTGTGTATCACCACCGATGGATCTATGTTACTAAGAATCATTATTAGTAGATGAGATGTCTGCTTAGGAAAAAGGAGTATCAAGTGGCTTTTTACTCTCTGTGTTATGTTATTTTAGCATTTTGAATCATATTTTATATAAATTTTATTTTAATATACTCTAATATCCTAACCGCCTATTTACCAAGGATATTGATGAGTGTAAACAAAAAAAATTAGGTGGTTGATTTCTATCTGTCTACTATAATATATAAATGATTCTTTTACATCTAAACAAACGTAATATGTAATACAAATCATCATCATTAAAGGGGATCTCCTATATCTATTTTTCAATTCATATTTCTTTATTAAATACGTGATAGTTATCGCGTAAATCGTATCAGCATACTAATATGAAATCATTTTAAAATACATTGATGATTTATACATCTTTTTTGATATATATATATAGACTAAATATAGGTAAATATACAAATTAATAATTTAACTTATAACCAATTCACCTTTGTAATTATAGTTATTTATTTACTATTAACAAGATCAGATCTATTAATTCATTATAGAAGTAAATGCGATTCATTCGGTACGGGAGTCGTGTCTGCGCTATAATATATTAACTAAGTCTAGTAAGTCGAATCCGTGCAATCATATATATTCGTATCACCAAAATCAATATGTAAAGCTAATATTGATCCGCGTATAGCTCAGTACTTTTAAGTATATTTTTAATACTAATTATCTATATATAGCAACTCTTATATAATTTATCCCCTTGGTCTATGATAATGCTACTCGCGCTATACCAGAGGACACTAATGAAATTGTATCGTATAACGAAAAGAAACCTTTAATACCCTAACATATAATTTTATACTTTACTATATTTTACTCTATATAATAATCAGTCTATATAGTATAGTATATCCGTTTACTATATATCATCATGATATATATATCATATATATATTATATAGTCTATAATATGTTCATACCTATATATTATATAAATTACGTATATTTATATATGGTTATATATATATTAATTATATATTAGTCTATTATTTTAGATATAGTTATACATCCATCAAATACCAAATTTTATATATATATGATATTATATATATCGTTATTATATATATATCTATAATTATCTATATATTATATACGGTAAATATAATATTATAATATACTATTTCAGCATAATACTATATACGTACTTGGTAGCGCGCGTAACTTTAATATTTATTAATCTCTTATATATTTTATATTATTCGCTTTTTATGAATTATATAATCATCATGATATTCTTCGGCTCCGAGTTCATTCTAAACTTATTATAAGCTAAGGTTCTATCTTATTTAGTGGGACAATGGCTATATATATTAACTATAGAGAGATACATATGTATAACTTATATTATTAATATACATTCTTTATTCTTTCTATAATATTTAAATAATTATAAGTAAGTGTACCAGAACAACATATATATATATAATACTATTTTATATATATATTTAGCTTTTATTAATATAATTAGTTATAACGTTTTGAATTATAATATAATAGAATTCATACTACTGAAAGTCATCTCCGTCTTCCCATATAGTAATCCTTTGTTTCGCTCCTTTGAGATTACATGACGACCGAGGGGATATAAATCTTACCTTCATTAACCTATGGAGTGTATTATTTGCGCTTTGGCTAGTATAAGTATCCATCCCGTGTCGAGTGGTTGGTTTGTTTTCAACATAATTTTCTCCCATTACCGCTTCGAATGCAGCGTCATGCAAACCAAAAAACAAGAATAAAAACAATAAATACAAAAAGATAAAGCTAAATATATTATTAATATACTTGGTAAGACAATTAGTGATCAAAGCGCATTACCCTCCACATGTATACTACCCCAGATACCATTCTCAACCCCACCAACATTACCAACTCTCACCCTTTACAATAATTAATCAGTTTCGAAAAAGATATTTTATAAACTCATTTAATAGCAATTACAAAATTCTTAGTTACCAATTTTATTAATCTGTGACACACATACTACCAGCTAACTTAAATTAATAGATATATCTTATTAATATTCAGATACATACTGCACAAAATTATAAACTCAGTTGAGTAATAATTTAAGAAATGGAGTCCTCATAGGGAAGCCCATCTACTATCCCATTCATGTTAACACTTACTTTATACAAACATATCGCATACACGGTGAAATAATATCGTTGGGTTCATAAGAAATGGTTATTTCTTCTTCGAACTACTCCTACAGTATAAACACACTGATGCCCATACACTCGCACTATCCACCTACACTCACTAACTCATCTGCGCACAGATGAACCAAGCAGTGATCCTAGTAGTAGCTCAGTGATCGTTGGATATATCGATCAGTATAATGCTACATATTCACTTGCAACAAACCTCGCTAGACTGGATACCTTTATAACTTGAAGCTGTTATAATTTCTCGCTCCCACGAATGATTGGCTCTCTGCCTTGAGAAATATCACCAAAAATTTGCTTTCCTCGATTGGTAAATCAATGGAACCACCTGATTATAAATCACACTCATTCTCCTACTACCAAGTGACACAATGCGCGCAAGATCAAGGAAGTTGATATGATCAAACAATCTTAAGGGAGCTCAATCAAACTTCGCTATGCTCATATCTACTGAATGAAATAAAAACATCACAAATAATACTCGTCAAAATTAAGCACCACATAAAGAAACAATTTTAAATACGTTATCATAATATGGTCTATACGAATTTTGCCCCTTTACACCACCTTTCAAAATGAGTTCTATGAGTTATAGAGACACTTTGTAAACCCTAAAAAAATATAAACTGTAGTATCTTTAATTCGAGGCCTATTAATGCCACAAGATTAATATACTTTTCGTAAACAATGTAAAAAATATCTGAGTCTAACTAATATATTTACGTAAAATTTAATAGTTCTACAGACCATACTGAATATCTAACGTACTGGTACATTCTGTTATCACTCCTCACTCTCCTAACTACAGCCTAAATAAACTACAACAACGCCCTGCGTACCATACAGGTTGACCTTTAAGTAAATCAACAGCACTTTGATGAAAGGACCTGAATAGTGTTAATAACCTAATATCTAGGGGGACTCATCTTGCACATTGATCCGGGTTGAGGCAACGCACAAATTTTACGCCAGGACTCTCCGACGCGTCTCAATACTGTCATAAACTATTTCAAGAGCAGCAGAAATCGTTCCCTAGATCCCCATCCCTCTTCCTCAGCTATGGTGACACTCTTAGAAACATACCACTCGACCACTAACACTCCTCTATCATATAACCACCCATTTTCATGATGTATTCTCGGCACAACGGTGATACCCTATAAGAACCAACCCGCATACAGTCAATCTCACGGAGATACCTAACCCGCAACGATTGCGGTTGGTACCCAGAAGATCATCGACCATTTTGTTTTAAACTGGCACAGGGCAGGACGTTAATACATATGCTCTGCAACTTTCGGGGATTCTGGCAATGGATATAAAAACAGTTTGAGCTTGATACCAATGCTTGTGACCTTGGGAGGATTCTATCCGAGCAGTCATGGGCAGATTATATGAAAAATTGAATTAAAAAATAATTCTAATTTTAAAATTTGTTTTTAAGACTATTTCGCATTACAAGAATATCACTTGAGATAACGTCTTTTCTTACATGATATTTGTGAGATTTATAATGATTAAAGGGAGTTCCCCAAATATTTAATTTGCCAGCATTTTATTTCTTATGCGTGTAGTGAGACACCGCTTGTTTTAAAGTAATATCTTGAAAACTGGAACAATCTGCAGTTATAAGTGGTGGACAATACTCATTGGCACTTAAAACTGTTATATAACGGCTTGCCATATCCACGTTCTGGTCCATCTTGCGTGCTTTATTTCATAATTTTATAACTATATATTCTTATATAATTGAACAGAAAAATAAAAATAATTTGTAGTGATATGCTAAAATAGAGTATTTACCATTTTTAGTGAATATCGCATAATTACTCTTCGTTATACCACTCATCATTCTGTTAGTAGATGGGTTTAGGGTCGGGGACCTTTCCACTATGATTTGGTTTATGGTTATTAATAGAACGTAATAGGGTGAGCAAATGAAGAATAGCCAATTGGCGAGATAGACCTGGCTGGCGAATATTCTTTAAAGTCTTATACAAAATTTATTTTTCATAATCTGACATATGCATATTTAAATGAGATTAAAATGCGATCAAAACACTTCATTTTAATAACAAAATTATATATTGCAATTTTTACAATTCTTCTTTCAACTCATATAGAAATAAAAAGTATATTTTGTTTAATTTGAGCACGCACTATAATACACAGGTTTGTAAAATAATGTTTTACTTTTAACTAGTTCATCATCATATAGAGAAAACAAAAATGTATTTGAGTAAACTTTTTCCATACCAAAGAACAGTTGACAGAATTTTATAATACAACAAGATTCTTATAGAACCTGACTCATACTTACTCATATACATACGAGGAATTTAATATTAACAGCTCAATTTTATCAGAGATGAATAATTACACCGAGAACATTAAACATCATAGTAATAGATTAAATATATAATTATGAAATAAAATCGTCATGAAAACGCTGACAACTATAAGCCTTATACTATAATTTTAGGTACTAAAGGTCGCCGGCTCTATATATTTCTTAATTATGGGGGGATAGGTGATGACAGACTCTATATAGCTGGATAATAAGTATTTTATATATTATAATTAAACATTTTATCGTTTTATATTTTCTATATCCCTATAACTATAAACTAGAAATTATCTAAAATATCCATTAATACTATTCTATATATTATAATAATGAGAAATTTGTACTAAACTATACTCTAATCTCGCAGTTTACTTTATTATCAATTTTCAAACTATTGAAATGCTCTATTATATTATATATTAATATTAACTAAAGCCAAAATTAAGTATAATATCTTTCCATTTGAACAATAAATTAAGATTTTATTTATACCATATCTTGTTTTTAGTTCCATATATATATACTATATATTATTATATCTCTACCTTATATAACTATATATATATATCACACTCTATATGTACTAATTATATTACATGTAAGAATCACATTATATATCATTCTTAGAAATATTATTGATAAAGAAACTATACTCTCTATTACTATATATAACTAATCTCTCTCGCATTCAACTACAACGTTGATTAGAGTTAAATCTATTGATTTTAATTAACCATTTTTATAATATTAACAATATTTTATTTTGAATGAAAAGAAAAATTCCATTTAAAAAAAAATTCCCATTTTAAATAATATGAGTTAATTGAAACTTATATCTTGCACCAACGTTATAACTGCCAGACCCTATAATATATATAATATACTCTATATCTTATCACATTTCATTATTATATATATTACTATATATATATATATATTCCAAAGTAATAAGCCCTTTAGACTAATTTGCCATTATTATTATTATGGATTTACTATATTCTCAGGATCTATCAAACAAAGATTATAATCACTTATATATATTCAGGCATCGTGATGTTAATCTATTCTAAATCTATATAGCCGTATATATACTAATAATAATTTTAGCGTACTATTAATTATAATTAAGACATTATATACAAGATACTCAAAAATTTCTCTCCATTAATCTGCTGTATAATTATCATATAAAAAATATATTTAGCTAACTCTTAAGCATTGTAAATATTTATAAGTCCGCTTGAAGTTAATTTAATTAATTGTTTTTAACGGAATAACAAATTCTATTGTGTACTTGTGCTGTGTTTATGTGTGGTATTCGTCTAAAAGTATCAAAGTACGGTCCGTTAAAAGCAAAGATCAGAGACAGGCATAGTAAACCTGCAATAGTTGATAGGCCAACGGATCAGATCCTGTTCGTTCATGGATGGGTATTTCTTTTTAAAAACTTCCATAATAAGGACATATACTTTATCCCATGCTTCTGCGCTCTGCGGTAGATCTGATAGGGAATCGAGTTGAAAGAAGTCGGACCCTAAATCCGGTGTGTCTCTTCGCATTCGGTTTATAAGAGACACATCATCTAAACTCTCTCTCGGATGTAAATCATAACAATCAGTAATTAACACTCCTATTGATTTTAACACCGCATTCTTAAATACTACGATAATCACTGAAGAAACATTGTAATTGTTCGCTACAATCTGACGCTAAACGTCTCATTGTGATAAAAAAATATTCATGTTTAACGAACCTCATATCAGAAAAAACATCTCACTTAAAGCTCAAAGTTCAATAAGCTTCATGCTTCTGCTTCTCTTTTTCCTTTTCGTTTTCTCTGTTATCAAAGCACGAACTGGTGACGTCACAGCTTCTCCAATATTTTCATACCCATCTCCAGTCGTGTTTTTAGTGGCTTTTCTCAACATAACGACGGTCTGAAATTCTGAAATTTTGATACTGTTAATAATATGTCAATACAATTACAGTAATTAAATCTTGTTTTACTAGCAACTAAAAAATAAGTCGTTTAAAATACACAACTTTAAACACACAGAATGGTTTGCTTTCATCTCGATTTTTGATCCAGTCTATCGCATAATAATTAACTTTCGCGGTCTCAAAAACAACGAGAACGAAGCCGAATACGAAAGTACCAACACAACGATCACAATCTGTCACTTTCACAGTTCTACGAATGAGTTCACATGCCAAATCAATATATTTTAGCATATAAGTATAAGAAATTGAACTCAATAGAGTAAGAGACAAGATAGAACCCTAACAATTCCTTGTCTGTCTGAAAGGTTTATTAACGCTCAAATAGGTATATCCTACTTTGGAGTATCTTGAGGCATCTATCATGATAACTAATATACTTTTAAATAAAGCTCAATAAGCGAGAAATTACTGAAATAGAACTGTACAGTTGCAGATATCAGCAGAGAGACATTAAGTTATTAATGTATTCTCATCAATCATTAACGGTTATATTTTTTTCATTTAAGCATTTATATTTCACTAGATATATTCACAACAAAATATGTTGGAAGCATGGATCATAATGGAAGAAGTTACCTAGAGTTCAATAATAATAATATAATAAATAAATAATAATAATAATAAATAAAATAAGCTATCTATTATAAAGAAACTTTACAGTACAGTAGGATTCATGAGACAGTGAAGGAATTCTTCAAAACCGGAGACATAGTGCTTAAAGATTACTTTTCTGGCGCAAAGCGTATACTTTTACTCAAATTCCTGATATAAAAAAAAAATTAACACTATCCAGTAGAATTATAATATATATATTTATGATATTATATATATATATATATATATATTATTTATATTTAATTATTATATTATAATATATTATATATGTAATATATATATATATTAATATATATCTATATATATATATATATTTTATATATAATTATTAATATTATAATATATCTATATTATAATATATATATATTATATATTTATTGTATAGTTTATAATTCATATTTTTACTATACTTTATCTTCTTTCTTCCTTCATCTTTGAGCCGCAAGATTTGAGGTACGGTGCTGTACACATAGACAATCGGACAATAAGAAAAAATGATAGTCGTAGAACATGTACCAAACGTCGTCGAAATGAAAGCAGCAAAGGGCACTTATATAAGTGACATCTAGCCCACTCTGATATACCTATTAATTAGTAGAGCTCGATCACAGACAATCGCGAATTATTCATCACCCATAATGAGCCATATAAGGCAGCGTAAGATATATATACAGGAGGACCCTCACTCCTGGTAATAATCGTCAATGAGTAAGGGTTCTCCTGGGCCCAGGTGGGCCACACCTGCCCCATAACAAAACTATCCGACCAATTCTCTTATCCTATCATTAGCTATACACTTAACTCTCTCTAAGCTTTCTGACAAAAACTCACTATCTCTTCACTTCAGACATGTCGTTCAATACCTTAGACTCAATATCACACTTTCTCTTTTAGAGTATCTCTCCAGCACTGAGGTCGGTAATTAATTCCAACACCTCTCACACTAATACATTATCTACGCTTAACTAAAAATATACCCGACTTTTCCATTTCTATAATCATTTATATTATCCACATGACCAAAACCCATGCTCAACAATACTTTCATGTTTATCTCTATTTTACCATATACTTTTCAACCAACACTCACTTAACTTCATAATACGTATTATCATTATATATATATACCTATCACATTTATAATTCTTTTCAACACCCTATAGCATTACGCCCTAATGATTGTCATACTGAAACACATTGTTATTTATAATGAATCTTATATTAACTTTCAATTACTTCCAAGACTCACATGTCTCACTCCATACAATAACTCCAGTAGTCCAACTAATATTTACCATACTCATGTACGTAACTCTAGTCACGTAGCACTCAAGACTTGTCGCTTTTACATTCACGTACAAACTACGTTTAATTGACCACCAGCAATTCATCTTCTGCTCATATCACGAACTTTCCTACTATCACTCTCATGTCAAAATCTAATCCGTTATCCTTTTCATTCACCAACAACATTCCTATCTAAATATTTTATTAAATAACTCACGAACACTTGCTCCAGCTGCTCATTTATTACTAATTCTATATCAATAATCTTCACACACTGAGGTAATTATATTCTATCTCACTGCCTCACAACCATCACCTTATCTTATCTAACGTTTACTTTCAACCCCTCCTTTTACATACCTTTGCACAATATTTACACGAATCCTCTACAAACTCTCTTCAGATATTTACACAAAACTAAAACCAAATCAATCCGCATAATATTTTTCTATAAGGTATGCGAGGGCAACCTCCACTACTCTCCATTCTCTTTCTACATGTTGAATTTTTTTTTCATACATATATTATATATACCTCCCCACGTTTACGAAACAAGCAAAGTGCAAATAAGCAAGTGAAGCGAATCATAACACATAAATACCGTCTGGTCTCACTTCGGCTATTTATCTAACCCATTCACTAATTGACACATAATTTATATATATATTTATATATATATCTAATATAATATTATTATTATAATAATAATAAATAAGAATATATTCTATAAATAATATATAATTATATTTAATTTTTATTTTTATAATAGAATAAATATAATAAATTTTGAATATTTTTATATTATTTATTTATTATTATACTTTACAACCTTTCCCGTTCTTGGAGAGCGGGTGTAAAAAGTTGGTACATTATACGCCTCTCAACTCAAATATAATATATTATATATATTTAATATATAAATATATATATAGTATATATACTTCACTCAATTACTCGCCTCACCCACTCGCTCAACCACTCTATATAATCCCTCGCCAAACCTCTATCACTCTCCTCCCTCAATACCCTCCCTCTATCCGCAACTCCTCCTTTATCCACTTCCATCCATACTTCATTCTTGGTCTCCCCTTCCTCTCCTTCCTATCCCTCTACGCCTCAAATCATCTCTCAACCCTCTCGTTCCTGCTTCTCATACCTATACAAATGTCATACCCATCTTAAACATCCTCTTCTCCGCTCTTCCATATAACCCTATTCCTCCAATTACACCTTCCCTCACCACCGTCTATTCCTAATTCTCTCCCTTCTACTAACCCCACAAACCGCTACTCAAACTTTCATTACTTACAATACTTCCAACTTCTTCCTGGACCTGGCATTCTACCCCCACGTTTCACACCCAACACTACCGACTGGTAACCAATTTTTAACCATACTTTATACTAACTTTCTGTGCTAAATTCCCCACTTTCATACTCTCTCTCAGACCACTCAGCTTCATTCTTCTCTACTCTAATTGTGTTCTATCTCCTCCTTCACCCTCCCCCTTACCTCAAATTCCATACCTAAATATCTTAACATCTTTACTTCTTCCAAAACTACAACCCCCCCCCCTAACCTCTACCACCTCCCCCTCCTCTCTTTCTCCTCTTACAATAACACTTTACTCTTACCAGGGATTTATTTTTAAGCCCCTTTGTCCGCCACTATCTCTCAAACTGACCTCACCCAAATCTCGAATTCTTACAGCGTTCTTCGCCCTCTTAGGGCAGTATTCATCCTCGCAACAACGTATTATGTCACTTCCTCCTACTAGATTCCATTTGTAATCACATTCAAAACCCCTCGCATCAGGCCCCACCATTTCTCTAACAAACAACTCTCCATAACACAGATGATCAGCACGGTCTACTATTACACTATTTTCACTATGTTTATATTATTATTATATTTTAATTATCTTATTCTATTATTATTATATATTTATTATATTAATCTATTTATTATATTATATATATATTATATTATATATTTATTATATATTTCTATTATTTTTATTTATCTATATATACATATCTCTCGGAGGCGAGATGGTGAATTTGATTGATATGAGAGTTGTTGTTAAACAAAAAGTGCTCTTTTAATGGAGTGTATAGTTCAAAGAGAGTTGGAGAGAGCAGTTAATGTATCCCTTATTAAGCGGTAACGGGAAAGGGAAACTGTGGGAATTATGGGGAATTAATTTATTGTGATGTGTTTAGTTGCAAAAATTTTGGCTGGTTTTCTTTTGGTTCGAGTGTCTGAAGGACTGGATTGGGTGTTATAGACAGGTGGCGTTAGGAGTTAGTAGTTGGATGTGGTGGATCAATCTTGACATTGAAAAAAGTGATGTAAGAAAATAGAAATGAAAAAAATAAATTGTATTTAGGTTTTATGGATTATGGCAGACAGGGGTATTGATAGGATTAATAGGAAAGCTCTATGACAGGTGTAGGATGATATATGGTGTTGGGTGGTAGGTTCTGAATGGATAAAGTATAGAGTATGGACGATAGATGAGATGTGTAAGATTGAATGGAGGTAGAATGTGATTTAGGTTTACAGTATTTTAATGAGCGATTGAGGCATGGTGATGTGTTTATGTCTCCTCTGGTTATTAAATTTGCTATATGGGAGTTGGTTGCGTCTCATCGACTAAGAATTGGAGATGGAGGAGTAGAGTCTAGGGGTTTTGGTCGTTAATGATTATGAAGAGTTCAAAGTATGGAAGAAGCGTGGAGGTTGCACTACCTATCTATATGGCCGATGAACTTTGTTTTTGATGCGCCGATAGATTCTGAAGAAGAAGAGGAAAAATTGGTAAATTGAGATTTATTGGGTCATAGATGTGTGTATAAGGTAGGGGTTAGTAAGTTAAACCACTCGTAAGATATAGAGTAAGGTATATATGGTTGAGTGAGGACAGTCCTCGGTGTGAAAGTTCTGTTATGAACTGGTGAGCGCTGGACACACAGTGGTCTTACAGGTTTCTAAATATTTAGGATGATACTTACTTTTAGGTGATAAGGGAATGGATGATGCCAAGTGTGGTAGAATAGTGGTGAATGGCAGGAAGGTTCTCTGTCTTGCCAAGATTTACATCGTTGGTGAATGGTAAAGTGACTAAGCTTTGTAGTGCGTAAAGAGGTCTACAGAGGGTCCATGTTGTTACTGTGGTATTGTATAGTAGTGAGACTCATAGTTCTGTGAATAAGTTTAAAGTATAAAGAGATTCTTGCCGTAAAAGTAATCAATGAATAGTTCAGAGTGAGCAATCTTGAGGGAGCGAGGGCATAGAGGTGTTCGAGAACGATTGCATAATAAATGAGGCAATGATAATTAGATGAGTTCTAGCTGTAGGTGTGAAGTAAGGTGGTTAAAAAAGAGAGAATAAATGAAAGTTATTTGCTTTTATGATGGTTTTTTGGTACATTTGTAGAAAGAGAATGAAAGAAGAAGATATTAGATAATCAGAGTTGGTTAAGCGGGTGATAGTGGCGAGTGTGTTGGGAAAAGACCGAGCTGGGAAACAAGAACAGGACAACAGTAAGTTGGAGTCTTCGTAGATAAAGTGAATCCGGTTGTAATTTATCATTGATTTGAATAGAGAGAGAAATATGCGCTTTGGCAGGAGGTGCACGCAATAAAGGTGCTTTAATACGAAGTGAACTGGCGGGAGTGTGTCGGTTGAAGGCGGGGGGTATGGTTGGGGCCGGACTCCTGATGGGCCAAAGGAGATGACCCGTTTATCAAAAGGTTATAGGCGAGATTGACTGCATAGTGAGGGTCGTCGCGGATTCCGATCATTGTTACAGCTCTACGTAGTAAGGACGTAATTTCATGACTGCGAAGAGTTCACTTTACCTTAATCTAAACTATGGCTTGGGCTTTCTTTTCGGGCTCTTTGTCATATTCCTTCTACTGCTGGTTATCTCTTTGCCGATGCATTAAGGCCCACCTTCCTTTTTCAAGGAAGGGGCACAAGATATACGAGAAAGGGCCCCAGTCTTGCAGGAAAAAAAGGTAGCTGCAAGCACAAGGAACATATATCTAATATCTCATGTAAGGTTGATATGCGAATTCTTCTTGGCATCCGTTGATAGTATGCATATATATATAATATATATATAGTATATATATATAAAGATAATATTATTAGAGTATATTTTATTATATAATATATATATTAAAATATATTAGGTCATAAGAAGAAAGATTACATACACTTGAGTATTATCAAAACATCCATGACTACATAACGGGCCCGCAGGAACGGATGTAAGAGGCTGACCATCAGTGTATTCTTCAAATGTCCACACAGCTTTTGGCACTACTCAGTAAACATTTAAATGATCTTTGAGTGGAGAATGTAAGCAATTAAATTTAAAACTTTTAAAACAATATTTAACTAAAAAACTGCCTACTACAGAGACGGGTTGGATGAAATAAGTTGTGACACCTTTTACATTTACATCAGTGGGACCTTTGAGAAAATCCCCTGACTGGCTCAGGCCTATCACGGATGCCGGGTTTTATTCATTAAGCACGTCACTATGTACTCATTTTAATCTGTTGAGTAAGACTAAGCCAATATGGTGAAAAAAAGCAGAAGATATGTCATACATGAATTTAATAAGCAGAGATACTGAATTACGTATCAATAGCGATATTTCTGGTAAGTTTTTCTATATATTGAGAAACTTTCTTTGTTAGAACTATTACTTGTCTCGCAATATTTGAAGTACTCAATAATATGATAGCTATATAGATGTCAAGTCAGGGCTACCTTATATATATACTTTAGTTTAGTCTAAGAGGGTGTCGCAATGGTATTGGAATTATAATGACGAAGATGAGTCTATATATATATATAATATAATATATTATATTATATATACACAGCTCTGGCTAATTCATATTCTTTCACCATCATAATAAATTTAGTTACAAAGGAAATTCATTGGATAAAAAAACATCTCCCTACGAACCTTCTTTGGATTACTCGAAAAAGTCACTATTTAAAGAGCAAAGTTTCGGTGCCGACTTTTCTTCCGAAAAATTTATTCTATTAATTTCTTAGTGTAGTAAAAAAAAAAAAAAATTTTAATTCGAACTTCACAACCAAATTTTTCTTCAACAAAAGTTCAGGACAGTATGATAATAACGGTGCCAGGTGCTCGAAGAAGTTGTAACTCTTTGCATTTCCCCATGCGGCCTCCCTCGTGCACACACAGGTGCCTTGTCTCACATAATCT
This sequence comes from Trachelipus rathkii, assembly GCA_015478945.1. Classification (NCBI taxonomy): domain Eukaryota; kingdom Metazoa; phylum Arthropoda; class Malacostraca; order Isopoda; family Trachelipodidae; genus Trachelipus; species Trachelipus rathkii. Next base: position 199 of record JABUQX010009434.1, on the reverse strand, counting down.
TGTGAGAGTTTTGGAATCAGGCTTAGTCGTTGTCGGTGCTCCTTGTGTTCGCGCACATCTTTTTTCTGGAACTCCTTGCTTTTATCCCCATTTTTTTTCATGCTGTTTCATTTAAGTCTCTCTTTAAGACGCCGCGTTTGCGCCCACCTGACAGGATTGCGTTAAAGCCAGGGATTGGTGGGTTTACTTTCCCTTTGTT
>JABUQX010009433.1:17500-20599 GCA_015478945.1 Trachelipus rathkii | reverse complement strand
GAGGAGATCTAATTTGTCGACTGAATAACGACCGTCTGGCACCAATTTTAAAAATAAAGCGACTGACAAAATTATTTCCGATGCCACACCTTTCATTAATCAACTGAAGATGACCTCTTCTTCTTCTTCTCTCCTCCCTCCACACACACACACACACACATGTTATTACTATTATTACATACATACAACATTATTACATACATACATACATATACATATATATATAAATAAGAGAAAGAAAGAGAAAGAGAGAGGTTTGATATAGGTCGATTCCTATGGGAAACCTCAATTTTATTTCGCATTTTCATTGTTATTTCTATTTTATTTTTATTTCTTTTTTAAATCTCTCTATTCAATATTAATATATAGGTCCTTTCAATTTCTTGATGATGAGCCATGGTCTGGCTCGAAACGTTGAATTAATAAAATTTTATGAATTTTAACTGCGTCATCCACTTATAAATATATATATATATATATATATATATATATATATATATATATATATATATATATATAAATAAATATATATATATATATATATATATATATATATATATATATATATATATATATATATATATATATATATATATATGTCATTCTCACCACATAACCTCAATCCTGAGATCGGAAATAACCTCAACCCCGAGATCGGAAATTGGTCAGGGAAAGTATCTGTATGGTTTATAACCAAGTGGGAAAGTGCATTTATATTGAGGCCCATGGGTTCGCTACCTAAAACTCGGCATTTCCAATGCAAGAAAAATGAGAAGAGCGATTTGTATGTGAATATATTGTTCTGTTGTATGTGTTTGTAGTGAGGTGTGTATTGAGATTAGTGTAATACACTATGCCGTAAACTGCAATATGTAAATATTACAGAAAATCTCCTACTGACGACAATTTTTTATGTCCGTTCACGTGGCTGAACGAGAATTCGAACCCATAACCGAAAAGGAAATCCGTGTTACTGAGGCGAGCCAAAGAGCTTGTCTTAACTCACTGAGCCAAACGTTAATATATATTATTATTATTATTATTATTATTATGCATACACTTTTTTCCCGCTTGAGCGGGGTAGTGGTACGTACAGCCTCCCACCTGGGCGACCATCCTCGCCCCACCCACCTCCCTCCACCTGCCGTGGAGACGCAGGATTGTCCATTTAGATCGATTTTTTTTTTTTTTTTTTTTTTTCTGATGCCGGACGATGCCGATGATGAGCCGATGATTTAAGACGGGGGTCGGATGATCGATGATGATGATGACGGAGTTTGACGCGATGATCTGACCAGCGTGACTCGACGATGACGGATCGATGACTTCTGACAGCGAGACCGTTGTTATATTTTGTCGATAACTTTCAGATCCACCGCTTTATTCTTCGGCCGAGCCTTATCCTACTTCCAACGATCCTTTAATATTTTCCAATTTTACGAACCACCTCTACTGAACTTCGAACCCCTTTCCTCTTTCCTTTACTTCCTTTAAATTTGATGGTTTGATGGAAGCCTTTGTCCGTATTTTTCAACTTCTACCAGTACTTTAACCTTTCGTTACTTGACAGATTATCCAAACAGAAACGATTATTCCGATGGTTAACGACTTCCTTCCTTTCACTCTTTCTAAACACCATAAACAATATTACGGCGATATTCCCTTGTTTCGTCCTCTTGCTACCCTAACATCTACCTCTCTTCCGGACGACTTTACATTCCGACGTTCGGCACGGTCGACTTTACTCGACGCTCTTCCACCTCCACATCACCTTTACCGAATCTAAACACGACTTCATTAGTAACACTGATCCACATGACCTTTCTTTCCTCTTCCCGACCCTTCCTTTCCAGCACCTTTCACTTTCTCGACCAGCCGCCTGACCTTCTCACTACACTTAAAGATATATACCTTTACCCATCTCGACCTTTTCCCTTTAGAACGAACAACTGTCCTTCCACCCTGTGGTACCACACCACCTCCAACCTATAGCCACTTCCTCCACTCCTCAAGAGTACTACCACTTTTCTGTAATATTTTATTCTCACACCATCCATAGACTCCAGGATCTTCTTTTACTCATATTCTATTAATTCTCCATTTATTTTATCTTCCCTCCTCCTCCTTAATATCTCTATCCCTCTATCTTCGACCAAAAGTTTCGATTTCGACTTTGATGCAAAGCGTGATTTGACGTTTGATCGATTTCGATTTTTCTGGATCTTTCGATCTGCGCTGAATATCGGATGGATCGATGATTTTATGCTGCGCGAGCCGATTTTTGAGCTGATTTTGACTCTGATTTCGGAGCGCCTGACCGATGAGAAGCGATTTGATGACTTTATCGACGATGAGCAAGCGCGAGTGACCGACGTGGATGATTTTGAGATGAGCGATCCACGATTTCGATTTCGATTTTGTTCGATAGCCGACGATTTCTGGATTTTCGATGCCGACGGACATTTTCGACGCAAAAAAAAAGCGGGATCTCGCCATTTTTCCGGATTTTGACCGGAATCTGATTTTTGATCTGAGATTTGTTTCGCGCGACATGATGACGACATCGACGGATCTCGATATTAACGATTGTTTTTCCTTTGTTATTCCCACTCTTCCATGTATACTTATGATTTTCACTTTTTTTTGAACCACGTATTCCCCACTATCATTCTTCTTTCAACACACAACTCTAACAGACTTTCTCCATTTACATTCTTCCTCTCCCCTACCCCAAATGGTCCTATTATTCTTCCCACCCCCTCCCTACCCACTCCTGCATTTAAATCTCCCAATAGACAAATTTTATCATTTACCCCGAAACTTTCCCAGCACTCCATTCACAACCTATTCCACCTTCTCCTCCCCGTCTATTCACCGGTGCATATGCACATATAAAACTCACATTTCCCCCGGGAATTTCTCCATAATTTTTACCCACATTGATCCTTTGAACTCACCATACACACCCTTGCATTTATCCCATACACCTTTTTCCTCATAACCCCCCATTCTTCTCCCTCACTTCAGCCCACCCTGATAATTATTCCTTTGTATTTCCCAAAAATCCATCTCCCTCCCTCTTTCCTTCAGCGCAGCTTC
>JABUQX010009433.1:5000-12500 GCA_015478945.1 Trachelipus rathkii | reverse complement strand
ATTATTATTATTATTATTATTATTATTATTATTATTATTATTATTATTATTATTATTATTATTATTATTATTATTATGATTAATTATTATATTATTATATTATTATTATTATTATTATTATAAGATTATTATTATTATTATTGTTATTATTGATTTATTATTATTATTATATTACATTATTATTAGTATTATATTGATTATATTATTATTATTATTCATTATATTATTATTATTATTATATTATTATTATTATTTATTATATTATTATTATTATTATTATTATTATTATTATTATTATTATTATTATTATTATTATTATTATTATTATTATTATTATTATTATTATTATTATATTATTATTATTATTATTATATGATGAAATATTTGGGATTGTGATCGAATGTTATAGTCTATTGCTAAACACATTGTTAAAAACAAATAATGACATGACGGGAAAGCAAAGAAAGGGTCTCCGCAAGGGATTTGAACAGACTCATTGTTTGCGAACGAAAAAGATACAATATATAAAAGTTTATTAAAAAAAAAAAAAAAAAAAAAAAAAAAAAAAAAAAACAGATAATAATAAATCATTCATTTTATTTCTTTGTTGGAATAATATATAAAACTTATTTATTATATTTGGCAGAGAATAAATATTATTTGCAGTTTTTTATTATTTTCTTTGCAATTATATACTATTGTTACAACGATAAAGAAGATAATAAATTAGTTAATTCCTTTTATACATATTCAAGACGAGTTATTAATCAGTTATAGATTTTTCGAATATATATCATATATTATATATATACTGATATATATATATATTTATATATATAATATATATATGTATATATATATATAATAAATATATATATATATATATACGCAATATATATAACTATATATTTTATATATACTATATATATATATGTATATATTAACATAACCTATATATATATATAGATTATAATATATATCTATATATACTATATATATATATATATGGGTATATATATACTAATAATATATATAACATAGTATATCTATACTATTTTTAACTATACTAATATAATATAATTAATATATATATATCATATATATATATATTATATATATATATATATATAAATATATATATATATAATATATATTATATGTTATATATATTATACTATATATATATAATAATATATAATATATAGGTTATATATATATATATATATAACTATATATATATATATAATATATATATATATATATTATATATATATATATATAATAACATATATTTTATATATATATAATTTATTATACATATATTTAATATATATAGTATATAATATATAATATATATATATATTATATATATATATTATATATAGTATATATATATATATGTTTACATAATGATATATATATAATAATATATATATATATATATATATATATAGTATATATATAACTATATAATATATATAATATATATATATAATATATATATTATATATATATAATATATTAATTATACTGATAGAATGTCAAAAATTTAGAGAATTCATTAAATCAAAATCTTTAAATCAAAGGGCAATATTCACTATAAATGTTTGTTTGTTTTGATCCTATAGCAGTTATAGTTAATGTATATATATATATTAATATATATATATATATATATAATATATATATACTATATATATATATATATATATATATATATATTAATATATATATATTATATAATATATATATATAGTCTTAGTTTAGAATTATATCTAAACATATTTAGTATATATATATATTGAAGATAGATAAATAAGTTGAGAGAGAGAGAGAGAGAGAGAGAGAGAGAGAGAGAGAGAGAGAGAGAGAGAGAGAGAGAGAGAGAGAGAGAGAGAGAGAGAGAGAGAGAGAGAGAGAGAGAGAGAGAGAGAGAGAGACAGAACAGAGAGACAGAGAGACAGAGAGACAGAGACAGAGAGAGATAGAGATAGAGAGATAGATAGAGAGAGAGAGAGATAGAGAGAGAGAGAGAGAGAGAGAGACGAGAGAGAGAGACGAGAGAGAGAGAGAGACGAGAGAGAGAAGAGAGAGAGAGAGAGAGAGAGAGAGAGAGAGAGAGAGACGAAATGAGAATTGACCCTGAAAGGTCATAATCAAACCACAATAGATTCTGTCGAAAATATTTAAGAATTTCAAAGCTTGACAATAAATTTAAGTTTGGAATTGACCTTTGATATCTTTGATCAAAATAATTGAATATCAAGCAAGAAAATAGATAAAATTAAATTAATTACAAACTTTAATTATATATAATTATTAATTAAGATAAAAAAATAAAAATTTGAAAAACAAAAATAAAAAAAATAAAAAATAAATAAAAAGTTTTACTATAATTTTGATCAAACATTATAAAATTTTGTATTTTTTCGAAAGTTAATTAATTTTGAAGATATTTTTGAAAATAAGAAAACAAATTAAAATTAATATCGAAATGAAAACAAATTGAAAAGAAAAGAAAAGATGGAAAGTTGAATAATATTTGAGAAAATAATATTAATAATTATTTAACATTATTAAATATTTCAATAGAAATTAATGTGTTAAATGAAACGTATAATGACAATTGATATATATATATATAATAATATATAAATATATATATATATATATATATATATATATATATATATATATATATATATATATATATATATATATATTATAATAATATTATATATAACGCCCACCAAATATATATTATATATATATATATATATATCATATATTTAATATATTTATATATATTAATATTATATATCATATAGTATATATATATATATATATATATCATATTATATATATATTATATACATATATATACTTATATATATAATATTATATATATATATAATAGTAATGATAGAAATATATATATATATTATATATTATATATATATATATATCATATATTATATATATATATATATATATCATATATATATATATATATTATATATATATATATATATATATATATATATATATATATTATATATATATATATATATATATATATATATATATATATATATATATATATATAATATATATATATATATATAATAAATAGAACAAATAAAAACATATATAATATATATATATATATTATTTATATATATTATATATATATATATATATATAATATATATTATATATATATATATATATATATATATATATATAAATGAGTGGTTATAGAGTGCCGGAAGAGTGGGGGAGAGCAATAATCGTGCCAATATATAAGGGTAAAGGAGATTCTGGTAAATGTGAAAATTACAGGGGCATATCCCTGATAAACCACATAGTAAAGGTATATAAAAGAATGTTGGAGAGAAGACTGAGAGGGAAAGTAGAGGCAAAGTTGGGAGAGGAGCAGCACGGGTACAGGAAGAATAGGGGAACAACGGATCTGGTCTTTAGTTTAAGACAGATTGCAGAGAAGACATGGGAATTCAATGTTGGGGTGAGTGTGGCCTTCGTGGATTTGCAAAAAGCCTTTGATTCAGTGCCTAGAGATAGGTTGTGGAGATGTCTAGAGGAAGAATATGGAGTTTCGGGGAGAATGCTCAATGCAATTAAGAGCTTGTACGAGGTGTGTAAGTGCAAGGTGAGGACAGGACATGAAAATGAAAAGTGGTTTCAAGTGAGAACAGGGGTGAAGCAGGGGAGTGTGTTATCGCCCCTGTTGTTCATTGCATATTTAGATAAGGTTATAAATAATTTTAAAGCAGGATGGAATAAAAATGATGAATGGGGTATTTTGGCATACGCCGACGATATAGCTTTCTGGAGCGTGAAGGAAGAAGACATGGCAGAGGGACTGGAAAGGTGGAATATGTGTTTCGAAGAGGGAGGCCTGAAAATGAATAAGGAGAAGACGGTGTTTATAAGAATAAATAGAGAGAGAGATAGAGAAGGTTTAAATATCCAGATAGATGGCAGCAACATAAAAGAGGTAGAAAGTTTTAAGTATTTAGGAAGTGTGTTCGGAAACAGGGGAGGAGTTGGGGAAGATATCGCCGAAAGGATAGGAAAATACGGAAGAAGCGTGAGCGTTTTCTATCCTTTGCTGAAGAATCAGAATGTGCCCCTGCAGGTGAAAAAAAATCATTTTTGAGAGTGTTTTGACTCCCATATTGATGTATGGTGCGGAGAGTTGGACGACCAACGTATCCACAAGAAGCAGAATACAAGCAGCGGAGATGAGGCCTTTGAGGGTAATGCTGGGAAAGAGCAGAAGAGATAGAGTGAGAAATGAACATATACGAGAGAGAGCAGGGGTATGTGCGATGAGAAATAAGATAGAAAAGGCACAACTGAGGTGGCTGGGACATCTAGAGAGGATGGGGGAGGAGAGAGTGGCGAAAAGGTCTTGGGAGTGGAGGCCGGGAGGCAGGAGACCGAGGGGGAGGCCGAGAAGAAGGTGGAGAGATGAAGTAGAAGAGGTACTGGAGAGGCATAACTTCCCGAACATCATGGAATTGAGAAGAGGTGGAGACTTCGAAGATAGAGACGGATGGAGGATGGGACTACACACGACTGACAGGCAGCATGAATGCCTTCCCTGGGAGGCTACAACTATTATATTATTATTATTATTATTATTATTATTATTATTATTATTATTATTATTATTATTATTATTATTATTATTATTATTATTATTATTATTATTATTATATTAGTTTTATGATTATCTTATTATTATTAATAAATAAATCAATAAATTAAATATATATATATATATATATATATTATAAAATGTATATAATAACTGTATATTTATATATAAGATATATATGTTTATATATAATATATATATATATATATATATTATATATAATATAATATATATATTTTTTTCTTACTTCTTACTTCCTCTCCCAGGAAGGATTTTCATCCTGTCAGTCGCGCGAGGGTCTTCCTCCAGACATCTCTCTCCAGGACCACTCCTCTTCTCTTCAACCATCTCATTGTCTGCAGCTGGCATCTCTTTAAAGAATCCTCCACCGATTCGGTCCATCTTTTCTTCGGTCTACCTCTCGGTCTTCTTCCCTCCGGTGTCCATTCCCATCTTCTTTTCGGCATTCTATCAGGCTGCATCTTTCCAGATGTCCCACCATCTCAGTCTTCCCACATCCATCGTTCGTATAATCTTCCTTCAATCCTACAGGTCTTCTCTGGTCTACTTCGTTCCTTATTTCTGTCCTCTTTCTGCTTCTTCCAGTCAATGCCTCAGAGCCCTCATTCTTGCCGCTTTATTCTACTCTCCTCCCTCCTCGTAGTGGTCACGCTTTCAGTTCATACAGGCAGCTCGGAGTCAATAGACGTTCGAAGATTACCCTTTTTAACCTCCATTCTAATCATTTTCCGTCTTCATCAATGGGGCGGCGGTTTTACACCGCAGTGGTCTCCCATCTCTTCTCCATCCTAACGTGCTCAGACATGCTTACTACTCTACCACCCCCCGCTCAATCCCCGTGCCTCATACATCGCACTTCTACGCGGATCTAGTCTAACCACCACCTACCCACAACACAAGCCTACACACCCCGTCACCCGACTAACCCGCACAAACCCGAAACGCGCATCAGCTACCCAACCAATGACCCCACCCATCACAACACGCCAATAACGACCTTAATCCCAAACACTCCGCAATCAGCTCTACGTTCACGCGACCCCAAGTGGGTAATCTTTCCCAATCAGCACACAGAGAATCACCTCGATCTACAACCGATAAGCATGCATACTACTCATGCCAATCCCGCATCGCAGCGACCGATACTACCCTTGTTCCAAACTTTCCTTTCCTTACGCAGACTACACATCTTACGTATTCCACCTCTGTGGTGACTAACCGCGCACTCTCACCAACTCTCCATCTACCTCAAACGATTACTCATCACACAACCCCCCCTACTTGCACTTACATTCCCCTGTGCTTCATAGCTTGTCCCATATCTTTCTCCATTCTTCTATGTGCATCTTCTCCTCCAAAATCCTCCTCCCTGTTAAAACATCCACCTAAACTAGACGCTGGAATCCACCAAAACGCCTTCACCTCCTCTATTCACACCCCCCACCATCATCCATCATGCGTTTCATCGTTTTCCTCCCGTTACCATTAAATATCTCTGTCTTCTGTACATTCATCTTCATCCCCCTGCCTCATCCAAAACTCCTCCGCAAACAACACTCACCCACCTCCCGTATCTTCCTTCCCTCCTCTCCTCACTCCAACTCTAGGTCTGTCCGCATAAGCTATATATCTCCATCAAAAACTCCTAATCTCTCCTTCACTTTACTTATTACACGTTTAATTATATGAACAATATAGGCGATAATACACTCCCTTGTTTAACTCCTGTTCTTACTTCCAAACCATATATCGTTTTCACACTCCGTTCTGATGTTACAACTACATTTTCGTACATACTCATTATTGCTTTCTTCAGTCTACCACTTCACTCCATAATTTTCTTCCATGACTCTCCATAGTCTTTCCTGGGTACAGAATCAAAAGCCTTTTGCAGATCAATAAACGCAACATAAAAACTCTTGCCGTATTCTAACATCTTCTCCATAACCATCCTTAGTGTAAACAGAAGATCTGTCGTTCCTCTTCCTCCTCTATACCCGTGCTGTTCCTCCCCCAGTCTCGGCTCCACAATCACTCTCAACTTTCTCTCCAATATTCTTTCGTAGATTTTTGCCAGGTGGTCCATCAATGAAATTCCTCTGTAGTTGTCACAGTTGCTTGTATCTCCTTTACCTTTGTATATTGGTATTATTATAGCTTTCCCCCATCTATCCGGCACTTTTCCCTCTCTCCAACAAATGTTTAACAGGTTACAAACTCTCTCCTTCAATTCCTCTCCTCCCTCCATCACCAACTCTACTGCCACTCCATCTTCTCCTGGCACTTTGCCCCTTTTCATCTTTTTTTATAGCATCTCAGCATTCTTCCATTGTGATCTCCTCTTCCTCCTCTCTCTCCTCCTCCGCTTCCCCCCTGTCCGCCACCGCTTCTTCTTGTTCTCCGTATTCTACGTTTAACAAGTTCTCATAGTGTTCCGTCCACCTTTCATTCCTTTCTTCCGGTTTTACCAGTATCTCTCCATTTCTATCCTTTATGTTTCTGATTTTATTCTTCGGTTTTCTATATGCTTTCGCCATCTTAAAAAGCTTTTTCTTCCCCTCATTTACATCTCTCGTTAATTCTGCCGCTATCCTCTCCGTTTCCTCCTTCTTCGCCCTCCTCTTGATTCTTTCTGCTTCATTTCTTGCTTGTACATACTCCTCTCTCGCTTCTCCCGTTCTTCTTTTCAACCATTTTCTCATTTTCTCCGTTTTCTTTCTGATTGCATCTTTCACTTCTTCGTTCCACCATGGTGTGTGTCTTTTTCTAGTTCCTCCTACCCACCTTTTACCAAG
>JABUQX010009432.1:0-27035 GCA_015478945.1 Trachelipus rathkii | reverse complement strand
GAAATGCCATTCACCAATTGCGCTTACAATATCCGACGAGTACCATTTGACTTCTGGGTAAAGTGTCTGCAAGCATGCAGGACTCCCGAAGGCTTAATATATGACTCAATGTCACCATGGTAGAAACAGGATCCAGAAAGGCTATCATGCAGATTCGTCAATTCAGACATAAAAAATGAAGCCGAGCTGAGGAAGAGCAGAGAGAAAATGTGACTAAGAAATTGCTGCAGCACCTACTTTCAACTTCAGATTTGGATTTCATCTGGTAAAGATCTAAATGATCATCATGACAAATAGTGAGAATGAAGAAGCCCTTTAATTTCGGCTTGAGGCCTTTCCTTTCGGCAAGGAAGAAAATAAGTTACAGACAGACGCCAGGAAAGACCATAGGGGTCGTAATTCTTTTTATAGTTGTGACCACTTTACAGAGGGAATATTTAGTTGAAAGAATATTACACTAACTTTAGTGGCAAATGACGAACAGTAGTTGGTTTCTGAGCCACTTACTTTAGTTGGAGTAGTTGCGGAGAGTTGAGGTGATTGGAGTCAGATAAGAATTAACATTAATAATATTGTAATTTTTCACTAGGCCCTAACTAACATCTTCATTTCCTGTGCGGTGCGGGGCCATATACGGATATAATATATATATATATATATATTATATATATATAATATATATATATATATATATATATATAGATATATATATAATATTATAATATATATATATATATATAATATATATAAATATATATATATATATATATATATATATACAGTGATATAATATATAATAATATAATATTAAATATATATATATATAATATATATATATTAATTATATATATATAATAATAATATATAATATATAATATATATATATATATATATATATATATATATATATATATATAATATTATATTATTATATATATATATACCATTATCTATATATATTAGAGGTGTACCGAATTCCGGCCGGAATTTACATTTTTTTCCGATCCATTTGAACCGGAACCGGAATTACTTTACTTAAAAACTTTTGAAAATATTGCTAAATTGTGGTGAAGTAAAAGGAAAATGGTTCATCAGTATTGGTCAATATTTTTTTAACGTTTTTCCTCAAAAATATTTCCTGCTTTTGAAAATGAAAATAATTTCTCTGAATATTTGGAGGAGACTGGAAAGGAGAGTAATTTTGGGGCTAGTACGCTATATGTTGGAATTTAGCTTGTTCACTTTGAACCAATTAAGAATTCTTCTTTTCCCAGTACTGCTACTACTATTATCACTTTCAACCTTCAATTACTTGCATATTTCTTCAAGCATCCATTTCTACTCAATTCCTCTTATTTCATTAGAAAATAAATTCAGTTAGTATCTTGTCTACTACAGTATTAAAACAAGTATCTTGTTTTGATATATGCCTATTGCATCCTTTCTCTTCCTTTTTATTCATAAATCTAAACTCTAATGCCTTCTTCAGCTCTTCTTTATTCTCTGCTGTCATCCTCAGAGTTTGAAGAGATATGCTGGAGAGCTCAATTATGTAGAATAATTGATGATATAATTGATTTTTGCCTTATAGTTTCCGTAACCATGAGAAATGTTACAAAACTTAGAATTTTTCAAGTTTTCCATTATTAGAGTCAAAGCCAAATGATTGATTGTTCTATAATATAAACTTGCTGAGGTCTTTTCAAACATCAATCTTTCTAGAAGCAACATATGTCTATTCCACCTTGTATTAACATGTTGAATTGGCATAAGTGGGCTCGACAAGATGTGGATCCAAGTCTCTTTGAATTCTTTTAAGTTCATCTCAAAAACTGGAATGAATGAAATGTGTACAAATATTCCTACATTTCTTTATTAAATCACACTGTTCTTTGAGAAAATAAGGCATCTTTAATAAATTGAAGTTTAGGAATAAAAAAGAAAAACTTGTGCATCCTGCTAAATCAGTTTCAAGTTTCATTACATGCTCCATCTCGAAGGGTCAAATGGATTATGGTAGGAGCGAATTTCCCAATTATTCATCGTATTTCAAATCTTATAGTGATTTTAATTCCAGAATGAGAACCTGGGAAATTCTTGCAATGGAGTACAGTCCATTTTTGTCAACTCCTGTAAGCAGAGTGCAGTAAAGAAATAAATGAGTCATTTAATATTTAGCTCTCTATGTATCTGTAGTAAATATATCTGATCAGCCTTAGATAACTTCTTGAATACTGCTGAACTCAATTTCCTGTATGAAGTTGGTAACATTTTCCCTACAAATATTTTCACTAGGAATAAGATATTTGTGAAAGATGGCAATAGTTCTATGAACCCTTCTCTTTTGTGACTGTTAATGGCTGACTCATCGATTAAAATTCTTATTTTCTGTGGATTGTGGTCATAGATATACAAATCTTTTTTGGGGAGAAACTTCTCAACTAAAAACTCACTTATTTCACGGCTTGAATCTATTGCTCTTTTGGTTTCCCCTGTTCTAAAAAATACAAGACTCTCCCTTATACTATTAAAATTTTTTGGACTTCCAGTTCTCTTCATGATTTTCCAAATGTTCATGAAGTGGCATTGCACTAAATATAAGAGATTTATGTTGAAAGTTATATAAAATATATATTTTTTTTCATTTTATATAGTTAAAGGAAAGCTCACAAGAAATTCCAGTTCCAGCCAGAATTTTTTTTGTGATTCCGGCTAATTCTGGGTTCCGCCGGAACTGAAAATTTCAGTCCAGTACACCCTAATATATATATATATATATAATAATATATTATATAATATTATATATATATATTATTATATATTAATATATAATATATATATAATAATATATAATATATATATATATAATATATATATATATTTAATATATATATATATAGTGTGTGTGCCATGTGTGGTGTGAAATATTGCGGTCAGCATCCCGAAAAGTTCAGGCATTTAACTAGAAAACTATAACAGGCTACACGAAAATAAATATATTTTATTAATCAGGAGACTTTTTACCCAATAACTAAAAAAAAAAATTAAAAAAATAACGCTTTTTAAAAAAATTAAAATTGTTAAAAATGTTGAAAAAATTAGTTTTTTGAGAATTCCTTACTCCGAATGAGCACGCAAAGGTGCCAAATTTGAATTTTTTTTTGTTAAACTAACGATATACCCCCGCGGTAAACAAGAACGATGATAGAGTGGGTTTCTCGGCCTACCGAGGGACGACGGAAGGGGACGTCGTCCCCCCCTCGGCCTTCAACCCCATTAAAAAGATATAAAAAGAAGAAAAATAATATTATTAAAAGTAAGATAAATAATATGAAAAAGTGAAGATGCAGGCTAATTGCATGTTCAAGTCAATCAGAGTGTGCACTTATTTCAGGTCTAAGATGTTACTAATATTTAAGGAGTTGTTAATAAATATTAGAATAAAATAATTTTCTTTTAAGTTTCTTTGATGAAATTACTTGCTGAAATCAAAAAATTTTATTTATTTTCCTTTAGATGTTATTAGTTTTCTAGTACATCCTGAACTCTGAATTGCCTTTTAATTGTTTTTTGGGGCGTACAAAAAAAAAAAAAAAAAAAAAAAAAAAAAAAAAAAAAAAATTAAAAGCATAGAGTGAAAAACTATTTTAACATTTTTTTGTTTATGGAATCCAAATGAAATTTTGAGGGCATATAAAGTTGGAGGAGGAGTTACACCTCCTTTACTTACATCACTATTTTTGTGCCCAAATTTTTTTCATTTTTCTTTTAAAATTCGCACCTCAAGGGCATTGCCCTATTCATAGGTTCTAGGAGGGCAATTACCTCTGGGTAATTGCTACCTAGAACTAAGAAGAGGGAACAAACCCAGACTCTGTACCTTGCGAGTCACTCTACCATTGTGTCACAGTTCAGTATGCAAAAAAAAAAAAAAAAAAAAAAAAAGGCCTAAATAAAAAAAGGTGTAACTTTCCCAATTATGCATTCTCTGAAAATTCATATTTATCGGATGATGAATGGAAAAACAAAATATATGAAAAAACATTTATGAGAACCTTTTTTTATAGTGTCGGTAAATTGTCCAATATTTTTTAGATAATAGGTCCTTCTTTGTACAGTCAAAGTTTTAAGTCATTTCAACAAAAAATGCCGAACTAGACCTAAAAAAAAAAAAAAAAAAAAAAAAAAAAAAAAAAAAAAAAAAAAAAAAAAAAAAAAAATTGATTTTCTTCAAATAAAATACAATATAAAAGATTCGGGGAGAGAAAACGCTCAATATCGACGTTTCAGAGATGGGAAAAAGCTGCATCTTGCCTTTTGAAGGATGCAAATCGAATAGAAACAAGAACTAATTTTAGTTTTTGGGCTAAGCCCGACCAAGTTCATGGTCAAAATCGAAATCTATCCATAAAGGCTATATTTTTTTTTTGCAATGGTTTGCTGTTAACTCTGAACATTCAAGAAGTAATTTAATCATCATCTTAGAAGCGGCCTTTACTTGCTACAGTGTAGCCTAAATAATTAGTGTATGCGATTATTTGAAATAATCAACTCTAAAGTGAAATTTTCCGTGAATGTGTTAAGATATCATTACAAAACAGCTTTTCCGACCTCAAGATATTCAGTATAGATAGTAGTCTAACTTCCGATATATACTGAAATTTACTGTCGGATCCACTTTCAGTTTCGTGAATAAAGCTATGTTATTTTTTGGCAGGAAAACAACACTCGTAAGTCAATTATCGTCAATCTAGTCCCGTGAAAATATCTTACAAAGCTTTGCAAAGGATCTATTTCATGAAAAATCAACTACAGTTCTTCTAAAAGTTTGTCATATTGGCAATTTAAGAAGAGACTTTTTTATAACAGAGGGAGCACCTCCACTTAATCACACCATGGTATCTAATTACCTCAATCACATCAGCACCTCCACTTAATCACACCATGGTATCTAATTACATCAATCACATCTACTCATATTGTTGAATTGACAAAGGGTGACCACACCTGGCCAGCACATACCCGCGAAGTAACCTCTTTAGATACACGACTTTAAAAAGTTTACATAGAAAGGCAAATATTCCTGACTAATTACTAAAGAAAACTATTAGTGTTGCAGACAAAATTCTAAAATTCGTTATGGTTATATTAGAAAGTTCAATAAGTCAATAAGATATCTGCATGAATGTGTGCAATTATGCATTCAAACTGAAGGTCAACAATTTGAACAATTTTAGTCATTTACATAGTTGCTACTTCACTATTATTATATATATATTATATATTTTAATTTAAATAAAAGAACTTATGAAAATAGATAGCTTAAACTCTAAATAATGAACAATTCTATTCTTTATTATAAGTGCAGATATAAATTTTTCAATTTGGAAAGGGAGGAAGACGGAAAGCTAAAATATTTTAGGTTAAAAATAGCTTACCTTAATTAAGCCTTAAAAATTTATTTCAAAGCTTATTATCCCTCATGCAAAATACAAAACATATGTTTCTTATTAAGATTTGGAAAATTTACGAGGGAGGGTAGATATTACTTCTAAATCAACACCCTACACCAATTTTGCAATATATATATATATATATATATATATATTATATATATATAATATATATATATTATATATATATATATATAAGATATATAGATATATATAATATAATATATAATATATTATATTATATATATATAATATATAATATATAATAATACAAATATATATATATATATATATATATATATATATATATATATATATATATATATATATATATTGCTGCAAAACCTTGTCTAAATTTTGTCCATTGAGTACCATTATGACTCATATGATTCATGCAAAACAATGGGATACTGAAACATGTGAACAACCTTTTTGTGGACAAATGTGTAAAATAGACCAAGGATATATATATAATATATATATATATATATTATATATATAATATATATATATAATATATATATATATATATATCTATATATTATCATTTGCACTCTCTGATCCCTCCCCATATATTGAGCTTAGACGTTGTCTTGGATGGTCGCAGAAAATTTAGAGGGATAGAGAAGAAAACAGAAGAGGAGCAACAAGGAATGAGGAGAAGCAGCGGAGGTCTGAAGAAATGATATTAACACCTGGTTGGAAGAAATGATTTGCTGGGAGAAGATATTGTAAAGAAGAAAGAACTTGCAATTGGAATATAAATACATTTGAAGGCAGTTGAAAATTTGATAATTAATATTTTTGTATTTGGTATTTATTTTCGATGAAAAAATACTTTTTTGCTTTTTTAAAATAATAATTAAGATATGACAAAATTTTAAATCAACTGGTGTGAAGCAACAAAATGGCTCATCGTAATTCTTTTGGAAATGAAATTAATTTCAAAAATTTTATACACTGCAAAAAGTAGGCTAAAAGTAGGCTTTTACCTTCAAATGTATTTACAAAAGAACTGGAATTTGGATGACAACGTCTTCGCCATTACCCATTGAAGAGGGTCTTACATTATCAGCTGACTGGGGCTGGGAATCCCCTCAACTGTTTCAATTTTATCTTTCCCATGAAGAAACGTATTATGTATTACATGCCGTTCAAATATAAAATAGTGCATAATGATATAGTGTTTTTAATAGTGATAGTGATGATGATAACAATAATATAATAATTGATGATAATAATAATAATAATAATATTAATTAAATAATAATAAAATAATTAATAATAATATAATAATAATGATAATAATATAAAATAATAATAATAATTAATAATAATAAATAATAATAATAATAATAAATATAGTGATGAATGATAGTGTTTAGTGAAATTGAATAATAAGTAACAATGGTGTTGAATGTTAATAATAGTGATTGAGAATATAGTCTCATGATAGTAATGAATGTAATGATATGATATATGATTGTGATGATAAACGATAATGGAGGGGTATAATGATAATAATATGATAGTTGTATAATAAAATAGTGATGGTAATATACAGTATAAATGTTAATGACAGTAATATTTATATATATATATTGTATATATTTTTTTTAAATTTTATGTATTTAATATATTTATTTATAAAAAGCGCCCGATAGCTCAGTTGTTAGAGCTCTCGCCAAACCAAGCGAGGTCCCAGTTCGCAACTGTCGTCGGAGATGGGAGAAGTGTGAGCTATCTCTCCTTGGCTTGGCTCCGTCCTGCTCGGACGTAAATGGAGTACACCCCCTCCTAGATTAGGCTCTGCCCGTGATGACGTGTTATCCTGCTAAAAAAAAAAAAAAAAAAAAAAAAAAAAAAAAAAAAAAAAAATATATATATATATTATTTATATATAATAATTATATATAATAAATATATATAATATATATACGTATATATATATATATATATATTATATATATAATTATATATATATATATATATAATATATAATATATATAATAATATATATATATATTATATATATAATATAATATATATATTATATAATATATATATATATATATATATAATATATAATAAATATTAATAATATATAAGATATATATATATATATTATATATATATATATAATAATATTAGTAATATATTATATATATATATAAATATATATATATATATATATATATATATATATATATATATATATATATATATATATATATATATATATAATATATATATTATATATAATATATATAATTGATATATATATATATAGTGTTCACACTAAAATTTTTGAATTTGAATTCCCTGACATTCCCTGACCAAATCCTCAAATTTCCCTGACCAGCGTATTCGTTATTTTTGGCGCATAAAATATCTATTATTCATTATTGCAGCCTATTTACTCATTTCATACATTAATATTGAAAATTTACTTAGAAACTGTTCATCATCATCTATGAATTTAAAAAAATATGAGTTTTTTTTTAGTAATCTTGCCTATTTGGGGGCCCCTTTTCCTCCATAGCCATTTTTCCAACGCACTCCTTTTTATTTTTTTTCCAAAAGGTAACAGTTTTATTTAGTACGAAAAGACGAAAAATAAATTAAAAGCTTTACATTAACAGCCAGGTGAAATAAACGTCCACTGTGATCACCAAAGTTCTAGATGGGGAGATTTAGGTTAACTTTTTGTCTTCTCAAGCATCTGAAATTTTTGTTTATTAGCGTTTCTGTCTGTCAAATCTTTCATTGTTAACATCTTCTCTTGCCTCTTCCCAAGTTATTAATCTGTATGATAAATTTTCTTTTTCAACCTTTTTATTCTTCTTCTTTTTGGTTCTGTTTGGACTCTTGAGATGTTCTTTCATATCCCATATGGGCAGCTCTTACATTTGTCAACATTTTTTGAGTGATAGAACTTTATGAATACTTTCATGAAATCTTATAGCTCAGACTATGTTCTGTCAGATTCTCCACTAAAATTGCTTAATTTGTAGAAAACCCTCCCTTCACTGTCCACAATTTCCATGCGAATATATCAGTCCTAATTTAATAATTTGCCACAATCCACATAACATTGATTCCCAGGAACATAGAAGAAAAAAACTAATCAAGTCTCTTAGAAAGACAACCACCATCCAAAAATATTTTGAATTCAAGGGTAGAATGAGCTTCACTGCAGAGTAGAGTGTATTGTGCTTTTGCTTCTAGAAATAATATGGAGCAAGTCCATGGTTATTCACATATTTACATTTCATCTGCACCATTTTAAAATTTGAAGCTACCGCACCATCTGGAAACATTAATTTAAATGTTTCCCCCTATATCTGCACACGAATTTAAAGACATTTTATCATCCCCCACCTTTAATGCCCTAGATTTCAGAACTTGTAACATCATCTTAATCAAAAAGCATGAAACTGATTGATAAAACTGTTTTGGTTGCTGATTAATAGAACACTCAGGGTCATTTACATTCGGTTAGTATTATTAGAAGTTGATGGAATGGCATAATTTCAGTGCACCACTTTCACTAATATTTGTATTATTAGAACACGTAATGAAAAAGTTTTCAATAATGGTTGGTCCTGCTGAGTTTTATTAAATTCAAATGAGTTTCCCCTCTTGAATCATGAAACTTCGGCTTGCGTCCCATGTTAGATAAATCAAAGTTCTTTTTACATACTTTACAGTATACCTTCGAACTATCAGGTCCTTTACCCAACCCCCTGATAAACTGTGGGGTTCATTTTGACGTCCAACCACTGGTCGTGAGAAGTTAGTTTTTTTGTTTGAAGTCATTTTATAAATAAATAATAGAATACCTTCAACTGCACAAAAATCCAAAATCACTTCGTTAAAACCTCAAAAAACACCTCAAAAAGTATAATCCCCTAAAAGAAAAAAATATAAACAGATTAAGTATACAGTCTAAAACATCCATATACCAATCACCTTCAATCGAAAGGATCAACTTGGAACAACCCCTTACAAACAGAATAGGAAGAATATTAGGTAATAGTGAACTAAAAATAGAAAGAAACAGGATAGAAGTAGAGTTATGGAATGTAATTCCTCACCCATCCTTTTCATTCACTTAAATAATCTCTCATTCCACAATTATACAGTAAGAAAAAAAAAATATATCAAAAATATGCACCTTGGTCCATGGAATTTCTTCATGTGTTTGAAAAATTTTAAAATTTTCCCTGACTTTTTTGGAACGTTTCCCTGACTTTCAGCATATTTTAAAACCTTTCCCTGACCAATTTTTTTTTTCCTGACTTTCCCTAACGTCAGAAAGGGTGAAACCCTGAATATATGTATATTGTATATGTTAATATGTATAAATAATATATATATATATATATATAATATATATATATATATATATATATATATATATATATATAAATATATATATATATAATAATTATATATATATAGATATATATATATATATATATATACGGGTAATATATATATAATTATATATATATATATATATATATATATATATATATATATATATATATATATATATATATATATATATATATATATATATATATAATATATAATATATATATATATATATATATATATAGATATATATTATATATTATACTATATATATATATGATATATATATATATATATATATATATATATATATATATATTATATTATAGATATATATATATTATATATATATTATTATATATATATATAATATTAGGATGTGCGAATAGTGAAAAAGCCGAATACCGAATTTCGGCTAAAAGTATTCGGCCGAATTCCGAATATTCGGCCGAATAATCACTTCGCTATTCAGCCGAATAGTTATTTCAAAGTTCGGTCATCCATTTAGGGAAATAAAGAAAACTTACACTGGTCAACAAAAAAAGGTGAAAGTTTTCTTGGATGGACTTTTGTAGCAGATATATAGTTAATTCGAGGTGCTGTTCCATATATAGTCTCAGATTTTCTGTATCACGTTTTCGTGCAATCAGATTCCCTATTTTGCATATTCCTAGGAATGACAAAATTTCATGTGCGCACTACGTAGGCTGTATAGACGGTTACCGTCCGCATATATCTACAGTAGCAGCAAGTTTACTGCGTTCGATATTCGGGAAGCATGTGGTTACTTTAGTACGTCTACATGTATGGATACCAATGACCTGGATGATGTCTATCCATTCATCGAAATACAGTCGGAGGTCGGTCATGTTTCACCAGGGGGAACTGAACGATTTGTTATTGAAATTGTAATTTGCCGAAGTTTGTCCTGAGCTGTTTGCTTCGAGTTGCATGAAAAATGACTTACTGGACCATGGCAAAAGAGTAACATTTTATCGTAAGAGAAGCAGAGCTGTGGAGGCTCTTCCAGTCAGATGTACCTTGTGTATTGCAGTGAAGTTGCAGGCCTACTACTCGCTATGGGACTCCAGCGACGATGCAGGTGAACTTGGCGACTGTTTATTGACACTTCCATGAGCAGTTTAAAGTGTGTTTGTTACACAACGGCAACAGGTATTCCTTCGGCTCCAGTAGGGTACTCGGTATGGATGAAGAGGAGTATGCAAAAATCAAGACAGTTTGGAGAGCCTACAATATCAGGTACAGGATGGTAAATATGCGTTGACCTCAAAATGGTAAACATTGCTCGGTCAGCAAGCTTGTTTCACCAAAATATCCTGCCTTCCTGTTTCTGTTCGGACAGCCGGCGGCAAAGGATCACTAGACCAAAAGAGAATGGCCACCGAGGGAAACCTTGACACCAGTGACAGAACATCCGTACTTTGGAACCACTGTTGTACAGAAGAGAAAACCATTCATCTTACCTCCACTAACCCAAAAACTTGGGTGATGAAACAATTTTGAAGCCTGGACCATGATGGTGAATGCTTCAGCTGTATATATGCTCAACGTTTCCTTGTTGAATGACGAGAAGAAAAAAGCTGGGATATTTGATGACCCACAAATACGGACACTCCTATGCTGCCTTTGCTACAACAATGACTTTGTTAGAGGCAAGAGCGTGGAATGCTTTTTTTTAGATGTAGCACAGAATTTTCTGGGAAACAGGAAAGCCGAGAACCACTAACATTGGTACAGGAACTGCTAGACAGTTTTCATTCTCAATGATGTAGAATGAGTATAAAAGTTGCACTACTTACATTCTCACCTAAAAAATTTCCGGATAACCTAGGCGCATGTTAGTGATGAGCAGCGTGAACGCTTCCATCAAGATCTAAAGTTCATGAAGAACGTTACCAGGCAAGTGGGATATCAATATGATGGCCGACTATTGTTGGAGCTTGATGTGGGATATTCCAGACGCTATGCACAGTAGATCGTCTACGAAGAGAAAGTTACTACCATCGTAGGTATGTTTACATTAACTAAACTCATTCCTTCTATTACATTCATTGTTGTCCATATTACTCTTTATTCATAGTTGTATTATATGTTTAACATATCTATCAAAGCATGTATCATATCATTGCGATTGTCTCTCCCTTCATATATCCAATATATATACCGTAAAACGGGGTAAAATGGTAAATCCGGGGGGAAATGATAAATGCCCTTAAAAAATTTAAATTTCAAAATTTATGGTACAAGGTTGTAATTATTATACATTTTTTAAAGCTGTATCTGTAGAATATGCTTTAATATACATTTTTAGTTAATTAAGATAATAATATAAGATGATCTAAATATGTTTAATATTTTTTGTTTTCGGAGTATAATTTTTTCATGGAATTTTGCTCTACAAACTAGGTTTCTACATTCAAGTTTTTATTCAGATAATTGCTCCAAACAATAGTGGTAATGTAAAATTATCTACGTAATACTGATTGATGTTAAAAATACAAAATTAGGCATAGTGTAAGAAAAATATGTTCTAAAACTAAACCGAGGTAAAATGATAAGCATTCGGGGGAAATATAAATGCCCCAAAAAAATTTAAATTTCAAAAAATTTATTCTACTAAGGTTATAATTAATTATACTATTTTTTAAAGCTGTATCTGTAGACTATGCTTTAATTTAGCTTTTTATTTAATTAACATAATAAAATAAGATTTCTAAATATTTTTAATATTTTTTTTTCGGAGTATAAATTTTTTCATGAAATTTTGCTCTACAAACTAAAATTTCTACATTCAAATTTTTATTTAAATAATTGCTCCAAACAAATAAGGCAGTTGTAAAAAGTATCAAGGTAAGTACTGATGATGTTAAAATTAACAAAATATGGCTAAAACTAAATCTGTGATAGATTGATAAGAACATGTGTTTTGGAGTTTTTATTATTTTAATTGTTTGATTTTTTTTTTCATATAAATGTATATACGAACATGGCTGAAAGCATATTACTCATATTATTATATATATATTTGTCATTTCTTTTCATTTTTCTCCATTATTCATTTTCCCCCGATTGAAATTGGGGACGCCAATTTTTTAAGGCAATAAATATCATTATAATTACAGTTTATATTATTCTTTTTACATGTAATTACTCTTCAATGACTATATTTACATATATATTAAATAATATATATAAGAAAACGATGTACTTTAATGAATTTTTATCTTCTGAAAATTTTGAAAAGCTTACATGTTTTACCCCGTTTTACGGTATATTTAACCTATATATACGAGAGAATATATATAATAATATATATATATATATATATATAGTATATATATATTATATATATATATATATACAGTATATATATATATTATATATAATAATATATAATAATATTATAATATATATATATATATATATATATAAATAATATATATATATATATATAATATATATATATATAATATATATATGATATAATATACGGTAATATATATATATATATATATATATATATAAATATATTATAATATATATATATATAGATATATAATATATATATATATATAATATATATATATATAATATATTATAATATATATATAATATAGTATATATTATATACGTATATATATATATATTAAATAATATATATATATATTATATAATTTATAATATATATATATATATATATATATATATATTATATAATATAATATATATATATATATATATATATATATAATATATATATATATATATATATATATATATATATATATATTATATATAATATAATATAATCAATATATATATATATATATATATATATATATATATATATATATATAATATATTATATATATATATATATATATATATATATATTAATATATATATATATATATATATATAATTATATCCCGAATAATTGTGATAGACCCTCTTGAAAAAGGTAAAAATCATAAAATTTACAAAAATCTATGTTACACACAATATCTCACAAATGCGATGTGATAAGCAAAACCGATTACATTTTGGAATCAGCACATCAATAATCAATGCGAAAACCAGTCCAAGGAAAATTTCATGTTACCAGTGTTATATACAAAGTAATAAAAACAAAAAATAAAAAAACTATTTCTTACCTATAGCACCAACCCATTCACATATTAAAAAAAATAATTTAAATGAAATATGAAAGTTTCGCTAGTTAAAGATAAATAAACAAATTCATATTGAATAAGCTTCTAAGGTTAAATGGACAGAACATTAGCAGTTTCTCCATTTTCAGGGGATAACCTATTCTTGTGCTTCATAAATATTTCCTCCTGGTCTAAGTATTCTTTCACTTTCGACTGATGACGGTGGAGCTGAAATATTTTATTACTAGTTTTTTCAAATTCATAAAAAACTATGTATTTTTCCACCAATTGAAGGTAATATGAAATTATTTAATTTGTTTATTTTTTTTCTTGATGTTAATTCCGTATGTAGCCTTTTACTTTTATGTACAATAACACATCGTCAGAAGAATAGGACTTTCTTTTTTCACTCTCACTTCTTTTCTGTATGACGATTTTGATGCCACATTTTCTTTTAAAACAAATCCATTAAAGAAGTGGAAATGGAACCTTCAGCTTCACATTCCCCACTACGTGAATCATCGTCAGCAGTAGAGTCAGGAGCTAAATTTTCATGCTTTTCTTTCCATGCCTCAACGACCAATTTTCTACTGCAGTTCATCTGGTTCATGTTGAAAAATTAGCTTGAATCGCAGATCTAAGAAAGTAGCTAAACACACACAAAGATTATCACATAGAAACTTAGAAAGTCTTTCTACTGATTTCTAAAGCTCTTCAACGAGTGTTAATTATTCCACTGAAGCTTTGCTTGTAATTGCCTTATTAAAAATAGATTTATTTGCTAAAATGGAAGGGATCCCTTGGGCGACTGTTACTTCACGTTTAATGCTTGTTTTATGATGTTGTCAAATGGCTCTAGTAAATGGAATAATTTTGCCACTGAAAATCAGTCAACATTTTCTGATTGCATTCAGCAGCGTATATGGATAGGGGAACTTTTTGTTCAAACAATTTTTTTAAAGCATATCATAAGTTCTGTTCCAGCGTGTAGAAACGTCTTGATTTAATTTATGCTGTTTGACATTCAGCTGCATCTGTAAAGTTTTAAGCTTTGCAGTGCCGTTTGAATGGTGAAAATGAGAGGATATGCTTCTGCAAGTAAATAAAATATCTTTAACAGACTTCTAACATAATATAATCGTGGATGCATAGTTGCAACATGTGAAAACAACATTAAATTGAAAGCAAGCCACTCTCCCTTATAGCAGCTACCATGTTTCCATTATCCCGAATCACTAAATGAATTCTATTTTTTAGAAAATTGAAAAATGTTCAAAGGCCCTTTTGGATCTGACAAATGACAAAGATTTTCGCCCTATTGGCTTACAAAATTTGCTATATTTTTATTTTTTTTGGAAAATAAGTTTCTAAAATTTCAATTTTAAATTGAAATAACTTTTCCTTATGTTGACGTAATTTATTGTTTATAAAGCTCAATATTCGGCCCGAATAGTTCGGCAAAAAGCCGAATACCGAATATTCGGTATTTTGGCCGAATAGGCCGAATACTGAATACTTACCGAATATTCGGCACATCCCTAATATATATATATGATATATATATATATAATAGATAATATATATATAAGATATATATAATATATATAATTATATATATTAAATATATATATATATTATATATAGATATATTATATATATATTATATATATTATATATATATATATATATATATATTATATAAATATATATATATATAATATATATATATAAATATATACCTCTCACCCCGGACCACCCCACATGGGATAGGCACACGCTCAAAGTTCTATGTTGAGAGTTAGTTAAACAGGAGAGAAAGAAGTAGGATGTGTCCTCCGGAACCTAGTACAGTTTTGATAGATTTGTGGTGGTTTGGTTAAGGTTGAATCTGTTTGTAGTATTGTAATTTAGGGTGTGCTGCATCTTAGTTTGGCCAAGGATGACTGACTGGTTCCTTGGTAGTGAGTGATTCTGGTGCTATTCGTTGGGGTTTGTTTAAAATTGTAGTTTAGTGGTATGCGTCTTAAGTAGTTTTCTGTTATTGTCGTGTGATTTGTTTGGTGGAGGGGAATGTTGTCATATTTGTTATGTAATATAAGACTGGTGAAGAAAGGAGTTTTTAGCTTCTGTGGTGGCATGGGTGTTGGAAAAGAATTGTGTGCGATCATGTCCAGGTTTGAGTCTATGCGGACAATGGGTTAGATTATCTGTTTTCTTCAAATTGCAGTGTGTGTTGTTGTCGGTGTTGCTGATGTGCATCTGTTGATGATTCTTAGAGCCTTTGGTTTTTGTGTGTCTGGGAAGTTTATGTTAGTGTTAGTCAGTAGTGGATGGACGTTGGCGGAGAATCCATAGTTTAGAGTTGAGTGAATGTATTGTTTGAATATAGTGGTGGATGTTGGTTTATTGTTTGAGAAGTCTGTGCCAGCGATGGTTCATAATATGGTCATGCAGATATAAAATAAATAAAAATCCCTCCCTCCCTCCCTCTCTCCCTCCAAATGGCAGTTTTGAAACAGATTTTGGCTGCTTGAAACACTAACAAATGCAACGTAATTCTTGCTTTGCTCATACTTGAGTTAGTAGTAAAGAATGTCTCAAAGAAGCAGGACAATTGGGGAAAGTTTCAAAGTTTAGTATCTATTGTGCATAAATGGTCAATAGCTGCAGACATTCTAAGAGAAAATATATTAGAATCCATTTGTGCTACTCACTAGAATTCAGAGGTTAAAATGATGAGATCCATTTTGCAAATTTCAAAAGAAAAGTTAAGCAGTTTGGAAGGTGTTCCTACTCTTGGAAGCATATGACCAAAATGTTCTTAAAAATATAGCTATATAGCTACTACAAATTTTTTAACTTCTTGAGGATGTGACTGACTGTGGTCAACAGCAAAACTGTTTTATCAAACTTATTATCCCATGTAATAGAGAGCCCTAAAGTTTCATCTTGTGCAGATGCAAGTGAAAATATAAAAAAGGTCTGGTATACAAACTAAAAAAATTCATACAAAAGCATCTTCAGTTAAATAAAAAAAAAAAAAAAAAAAAAAAAAAAAAAATGGCAAGTGTAATGGATCCTAGGTTAAAGCAGGACTGGTGCTTTGAAGAGGAAAAGATAACCCTAAGGTTTTCCTTATTATTATTATATAGTGTCAGCAAAGTTCATTTTCAAAGAAGCTACAAAAGCTTTTAACATCAATATTTCATTATCCGAGGATATACAAGGATCAAGTCCAGGAAACCCTCCATCAAAGTGGAAAAATTACTCAACTTTACAGCTTCACCAACTTGAATGACAAACCAAATCCAGGAGCACATTAATAATGAAATACAGAAATATTTCAGTCAACTTTGTATTTCTGAAGAAAGGAATGTACTGACATATTGGAAAAATCATGGAGGACGTTTCCAACACAGGCAAAGCTAGCACAGAAATATTTGGCTATTGGTGCATCTGCACCTGTGGAAAGAATCAGGAAGCACCATGGGAAAAGTATTTCATCCTGACATATTTTTTTTTATTCCCTATTTCCCATAATTAAATTCTTGAATAATTTACTATATATTGGTTTCAGTCATTCAGAAATTAGGAATTAATCTCATTAATATAATTTTACATGCTAATGACAAGGGTTTTATAAAAAAAAATCAAAATGTTCATATACTTGCTATCATGCACTTTTATTTAATTTAATTACAATTCATGTTTCCTGTACTTGTTCTGTAGTACTTGTACATCAGTACAGCAGACTGTACTTTGATTCAAGCCTGTTATGAACACTTTCCACAAAGTTTTGGTCAATATAATGGTACAGTATTTCCCATATTATTCTCCTTTCAAGCAGCAATGAGTAATTACTGGTAACAAAGCATTGCTGTAGCAGAGTCGGAGCAAAAAACAATTTACTATAAAATAAACAGGTTCAGAACTAGAGCTGCTAGTAGAAAATAGTTGAGCAAGAGCCGAAGCTGAGAAATTTTAAAATTGTGGAGTCAGAGGCAGAGCAGGTATTTTAGAATAATGGGGTCAGAGGCAGGCAAAAAATTTACCAGCCCTGTAATAACATACCAGTAAGAACATTAAAGGCTACAATGGATATACCATATACAAATGCAGACCAAAAATAATAATAATAATAATAATAAATTTAATAGACCCTTACCCTTCCCTATTGGGTGTCTAAATAAAGAGCCTCTAAAGGAAAATACAGATAAAGAAATAAATATTTGCATTTTCTCACATTTGAGATTAAAACACTGACAAGATTGAACTGAATTGAGTAAAAAGATTATTCATGATAATGATAATTAATAATAATAATAATAATAATAATAATAATAATAATAATAATAATAATAATAATAATAATAATAATAATGGGTACAAACAGTGCCCAATAGTTTGCCCCTCTTGCGCACATATCCACATTTTTCTTACACTGGAGTAGACTGTCCATATCACATACAGACCATAAAACATTAATAATATTATAAATAACACTTTTTCATATATCCTTGTGAGTGGGGGAGAAAGAATTCCCACAGTGTATGTTCTGCATGTCGTACGAGGTGACTAAAAGGACTGTGGTAGTTGGGTTGGCAACCCGCTACCACCTATCTTTTCACTAGGAATACTTAGGCATGTCTTGGACATGATCTTGACTGCTGTAAGCGACCTTGTATCTTGTATATACTGTCAAATGAGGGGGTAAAGAGCCAAGCGGAGTAAAAGTGGTCACCCCACACCGCAAATTGGCAAATTAAAAAAATTTTTTTTGAAGGAAACCATTTATTTTCACCCAAACGTGTACCCTTTGGGTACAATAGTAGTTATATTTCAATATTAGGTATAAAATAAATCTTAAGAATATTAACTATATAGCTATACCTCAAAAATATTTAATTTTTTTTTTTTGAAAATTTCCAAGGTTTGAGCAAAACAAGATATAATTGAGATTAAAAAAAATGACCTACTGGAGAAAGTAAATTTCAAAAAAGTAAGATGTCTTTCATATAAGAAGATTGTTTAATATCTCATATTTCGATTTAAAAAGATAAATTAACCTTTTTCAAGGTTGGGGTATAAAGAGCCAACCAGTGTGGACATCCTTCAAACATTGACATCAAATTACACACATCAGATCTACTCACCCATGAAAGGAAAAAGAGCTCCAAATACCTACTTCTTATACTATCAAATCCATGTATATATCTATAGTTACTTTTAAATCCTCCATACAAGACACTACAATCAACTACTAATATACCAGACTAAACTATCCGTAGCCATATCTCCATCGTATCTTCAATCTACTATATACGACAACTAATCTGAACAGACTCATCATATAATTTTGTATTTAAACATGTAATATTATTATTATTATTATTATTATTATTTATATTTCTATGAATTTAACATATTTTGAATAATTAAAAAAAGTTATATATATATTATTATAACTTATTATATATGATTATAACTTCTAATAAATAAAAATAATATATATATTAAATATATACTAATGATATATATATTAATATATAATTAGATATACTATATACTATAATATATAATCTATATATAGTATATATATATATATATTTATACAATCAGTAACAAAGGATATACTCAAAGGTGTCCAGAAGAAGCAAGAGTGTCCTATGATATACTGGACTTTGCAAGAGGAATATTGAGAGGTAGTAAATAGGTGCAAGGTTTACTATCTATAATCTGTTCCATAAATGGAAATGGGAAAGTATTGGAAATATGTAATTTTTACAATTTTTTTTTTTACTTTTGGGGGTTAATGTTATTATTATTCTTGGTAAAAATAAATTATAATTTTTACAACTTTAGATCAATAACTTTAGAAATTTTCTTGAAAATAAACATTTTTTTACACAACTTCAAAGTAATTAAAACTAAATCAAAAAAAAAATAACCAGAAAATACATGTTTTTTTTTGAACCTCAAATTTTTTTATTGTTGCCAGTATAATCTGGAAGAAAACAAGATATAGTTCGTGCTAATGTAATATATAGAATATATATATTATTATAATATAATATAGATATATAAATAATAAAATACCGTATATCTATATTATCTATATATATATATATATATAACTATATAATACATATAAATATATATATTATATATATACCTATAATATATACTATTATATATATATAATATAATATTATATAATATTAATATTATATATAAGTATATACCTTATTAAATATAATTATATATATATATAATATATATAATAATTATATATATCATATATATATACTATATATATATCATATATATATATAATATATATAACTATATGTATATAGGTATATATATATATAAATATATATATATATACTATTATTATATAAATATATATATATATATAATCCACTAATAGATATTATTAATATATATACTATAATATTAATTATAAAGTATATCATAACAAACTTTGGGAAGTTGCAGGGAAAAATTGAGTAGATAGTAGAGAGGTGATTGTATTCTTGAGGATGAGCATGCAGGTGGTGGGTGGGGGTGTGGAACCAGTGAATATGTCATTGTCACGCAAGTATCATAAGTTATAATAGAGTTATTAGCTAAAGTAAGAGATGCCACTCTATAAGCTGAAAAAAGTATTGATGTATGGTGAAGAACAGTATAGAGGTATTGAAATATCATGAGGAGTTAGGTGGAAATACCAGCATCATTAAGATTTTATATAGAATGAGAAGAGAAGGAAGTGATTGAAATTAAAAGAGAAAATAAAGTGAGCACATAAGTCATAAGATGAGAGTTGAAAACTAATCCATTAATTAACAAAATAGAACTAGTAATCATGAGTGCATAAGAACATCAATTGTTACAGTATATGCCCAAGTGCATGAACTAAGCTTACTGGTACCGCAATTAACGACACCTCACAACAGCCATCTAATCACAACAAAAATCTAAATAGAGATAAAGTATAAGACTATAAGAACCGTCCATGCGCACCCCTATTTAGTGGAACACTCATAAATAAAATTAAGAGAGAATGAAAGGGGGCATCTTAGAATATGCCTAATTTAAAATACAATGCAAATGAAAATAACTCATGACCATCTACGACGCAATCCACCCATCTATATACAACCACGTTCATGTCATACACTACGATAATGTTTGCTACACTCACACACGCGTAGCGGAGTTAGAACACAGGCTTATATACAAACAATAGGCTACGGAGTCCAGCTTTATGGACGCCCTAGCCATAATTCATCCACACCTCATCCACGATCCATTATATCAAGGGGTACGTGGAACTTTCAAAGAACAAGTCATGGTCTATAACCATCACCGTTAATCTCACTAGTGTGAATAGTAATATGATATATATATATATATATCCTAAGAAGAGACGGGAAGGCACAGCCTCCACCCAATCAGCGCCTACACAGTACGCTACCACATAAGTCAATGCACTAAACGATAAGACTATCTAGTGGATCACTTCGTCGCCGCGGCTCACCGGCCTCACCACGCCAACAATATCACCACACACCTCTTCAACGAGCACATCAGACCCCGAGTTAGAACCAGTTGTAACGTACAGCAGACTCCACAGTAACATGCGGGCGACCGTAGACAACATACATCGTGTTGCAACCACTCCCTTGAAACGAAGGGACATAGCTCAAAATTTCAATGGGGGTGGGGGCATAGGCCGGAGAGTACAAAAAGGGAACTTATCTCCTTCAGAGATAATTGAATAGGCATGCGTACTATTCATGACTGAGTAAAAACTGAAAGTGAAGAGTGTGGATGGCGAACCACTTTTCGAAAATTCTGCTATTCACATTAAGCCCAGAATGATATACTATGAAATAGTAAATCCTGTGTGGTGGGCTCATTTAGGTCGGTGTAAGAAGGAAATATATATTTGAGATGGAGGAATTCTTAATGAGAAAGTTAAAGAATAGTAAATCTTCAGGTATTGATGGTGACATACCGAAGAAATAATCAAGAACTAGGTGAGATTGTGGACTGACTGGTATAGAAGTTTTGTAATTAAGTGTCTATGGAGGCATAGTTCCTATAAGATGGATTGAGAAGCAGTAATGAATACCCCTTATATAGGGTAAGGATATGGAACTATGGGAATTAGTTTACCTGAGTGTTGTAGAAGTGCCATACACATACTGAGGGACTGGATTGCGGCAAAAAAACAGGTGCATTCAGAAGTGGTAGAGATAGAGAAATCTTTACATTGAAAACAAATGATTGAGAAAATAAGAAAAATAAATGTACAAACAGTTTTAGGAACATGTAACAGGCTATCACCGGAATTAATAGCGAAGCTCTGTGGCAGTGTTATGAATATTATGTGTGTGTAAGGGCCTCCTGAATGAAATCAAAATACTTATTACCTATGTTGATAGTGAAGTGTGTGTTGAAAATAAAGTTGAAAGTGAATGGCTTAATATTAATAGTGGAGTGAGGCAAGGATGCATTATGTCTCCTTGGTTATTTAATTTGCATATGGATCTAGTGATGAAAGAATGTAGGGGTAATAGGGGAAGGTATTAGACTGATGAGAGTGGAGGGTGCCCAGCTTAAATGTTGAGATTTGGTTTAAGTGACCAAATCGGAAAGAAAGTTTGAGTGATTGGTAAGCATTTGCAGGTATGTAAAAGGTAGGCGGTTTTGAAAAGTAAATTTAAATAAGAGTAACGGTGATGGTAAGAGTGAAGGAATACTCAACAAATCCCAAACATGTTGAATGGGATTAATTTAAACAAAGAAAGATATTCTTAGTTTGAAAATATTTAGCTATATGTGATGTAGTAGGAAAAGTTGTGAATGGTGGGAAGGTGGCGTGGCTGCTGAAATTAAATCTTTGGTGAATACAAAGGGACTAAGTCGTGAGTGCACTAGGGTTTTGCATGAGGGTATGTTGTCAATAGTGTTAAATGTTCAGCAAAGAAACCATGGTGTGGAATAGGAGGTATATCTAAGGTACAAATTTGTTCAGATGGACAATCTTTAAATCTTTAAAGGGCGTGTTAGGTGGGAGAAAGAATTGATGAAATGAGAAAGAAAGTAATAGTGAGTTGAATGGTGTGAACAAACAAAATGAAAAAGAATAAACTGAGAATGTAATAAGATGGTTTGGTCATATAGAAAAGATGGATGATAGTCAGTTGGTTAAGTGTATGTTCTGTATAGAGATAAGTGTGCTGGGAGACTGCAGAAAAAATGGATTGAGTCTCACCTATATGTCAAAGAAATCGAGTTGGCAGACAAGAAGAAAGCGTGATAGACAGGAGTGAATAGTAGTTGGGTGAGGAGTATGCTTGTGGGTCATTTCCAAGGGGGATGAAACGCATACATTTGAATGACATATCACCGTAAAGTCTGCACAGTCTTAGTGAAGCTCTGATGGGTGAGATTTTTTATAATATGACGGTTTCACTGAAGGTAGCAGGGTGATGTAAGAAGTGGCTCTTTTGACTTATGCGTCATTGTACTACTTTTCTGTTCCCGGTACTGTTACGCACCTATCCTCTCTCTCGTACAAAATCTGATACAATTTCATCGGACGGCATAAACATACATTCACAAGATTACAACATACAAATAGTGTGACTTTACAAAAGAAATTAATACAGTATCAACATTTCATTGCCTGATGATATACGAAAGCTATATAGTAGTAGCAGTAGTAGTAATAATAATAATAATAATAATAATTCATATCAATTATTCAGTAAATAATAATAATAATAATAATAATAATAATAATATATAATAAAATATAATAATAGATAGATTACAAATACAAATGGTGCATAAACTTTATTCTCGTTCTAATTCCTTTTCATCAATAATAATAAGATAATAAATAGCATTCAAAAACAAAAATAATAAATATAATAATAATAATAATAATAATAAGGTAAGATATAGCATTAAAAAACAAAAATGGATTTTATGTTGATGTTCCCACATTTATTCGCTTCCTACATATGTGTGTGATGAACCCTTAAAAAAAGTTTTTAATTTTATTTTAAGTTGATTTGAGTTGATCCCTTTCTATTATTGGATTTAAAACCTGTAGAAGATCTTGAAAAATGATTGGAGGGTTTCTCGACTACGATCAACAATAAATATGACCCTGTTTGTGCCATATGTTTTATTAGATTGAGATTTGGAGAACTGAGGAGATTTCGTGGCTTCAATATCTTTCTTTTCCAAAAATGTTGTAACTAAACTGGCCGCATGAGTTTGGATGCTGTTGTGTACTTGAAGAAACTATTTTCCGCAGACCTTTAATATTTTTTCACAATAGGCACCATTGTGCCTTTAGTTTACCACATTTGATGAAATAGAGGTTAGTACTTCCTTCCAGGTAAATACCTCCTTTCCCTTATGCCATGACAGATACTCCGTCATGGTGATCAAATTCTACTATGTTTCATTCAGCATATCTTTCTTCCTTGATTTTTCATATAAAAATATGTAATTTTCTCTCATCTGTAAAGAGTCATTTGTCAGAAATGACAGTTTGATGTTCTAATGAAAACTATAGTCAGTATGCGTTGTTGTAGGGTTAGTATAGGAGATCGAGCAGGAATGCGGTTCCTTAATTTAGCTTCAGGAAGACATTCGCAGGTATTTAGCTCAAAATTATCACAGTTATAGGGTTATAGCAGTGAGGAAGACGTTGAATCTGTTGAACTCTGACTATGACCTGCAACTTGTTTCAGCTAGTTGTTGATGATCTTCCTCGTCCCTGACCTCGTTCTATCATATAACTATCTACCTCTCTGCATTGTGCTAAGAAGTGAGATAAAATACTAGGCGATAATTTAAGATGCAGAACGACGTTGACAGTTGCTTAATCTTCTAAAAGTTGCATTCCTGTAATCAACTTTATGTTCCATAACGAACTCCTTACGTTTCGACCTCTCGCAATACAAAATAGCTAAATAGAAGAATATGACCAAAGTCGATCAAAAAAGTCACCCCCCACGCCCTATACCATCCTCTCATACCCCCATGCATTAACCAAAGATTTAATTACACCAGCAATATTTCTGCTGCTCACAGCTTTCCTACTACACTCGGCATCATCCTTTCCCTTTTCATCCAACATATACACTAAATATTTAAACTCGGAAAATTATACCAGTTGACTACTATCCAATGTGTTTTCACACTGCGGATTCTTCTCACCCAAGACCATCGCCTTGCTCTTATCTACATTTACTTTGAACTCCCTCTTTCTACTCTACACACCTTGCCAAGCCTCTCTACAAATCTTCTCAAACTTCCCTCAGATTCACCACACAAAACCAAATCATATGCTTACAATAAGGAAGGCACCCTCCATTCTCTGTCATACTCCATCAGTCTAACACGCTCCTCTGCCACCTCTACTGTAAATTTTCTCATCACCCCATCCATATGTAAAGTAAATAGCCTTGTAAACCAAACACATCTCTGCGTCACTCCGTTATTAATTTTAAACCACTCACTCCACTCTATTCGTGCACACGTTTCACTATCAACAACATACTTTTAATTCCATTCAGAAGTCTACCTCCAACACTATATATCATTAACGCCTACCTCAGAGCTTTCCTATTAATTCTGTCATACGCACGTGGCATATCCGTAAAGCCTAAATAAAGTGTCCTTTTCTTCTCTCTCATGTGCTTCAATGTAAATATTTGATCTACATATCATCTACCACCTCTAAATACGCCTTGTTCTTCAACATTCAAACCTCAGTTACCCGAACTCGATTCACTCTTTCAACCCTTTTATACTCGTAAGTGAGAACTCGTCTCAGTCAGAAAATTCAAGGGACCGGGACGGAGTCTCACTATGGCATCTCGTCAATGTCATCTCTTGACTCAGGTGGGCCACAACCATACTCCCTCACAGAAACCTGCTATTCACTCTTATTATGCACCTTTCTTCTCGCCTCTGCCAAACACACGCACGCACACATGCATATATATATATATATATATATATATATATATATATATATATATATATGTTATATATAGCAGAGTATATATAAGGTTATATATATATATATATATATATATATATATATATATATATATATATATATATATATATATATATTTATATATTACAGAATATGAAAAATGTGACGCGGACTACTTTACCTGTGGAGATAAATCGTGCATTCCAATATTTTTCGTTTGCGACAATGAAGAAGATTGTCAAGACGGAACGGACGAGATGTTTTGTAATGATTTTTGTTCAAATGCAACAAGTGCCGGACACCAAATGTCACCGTACTGCAACCCAAATTGCAGGAACATCACGAATGCTGTAAGGAATTTATTCATTTATTTGTTTCTGCAATATTTGGCAGAATTTTATATTTTATCTGTAATTGTTGTCATCAATATTGTCTTTCTGCAAAATGTTTTTTTTTTTTTTTTTTAGCAAGTCTTTTTCTTTGGATTATATATTTTTTTATTTTTTTTATTTTGTTTATTTATTTATTTTGTTGTTGTTGTTGTTGGTAACAGACACTTTGTGAAGCTGTGGAAACCTGTCACTTGTGTTCTGACGAAATAGGGAACGTAACTTGTATTCCGTCCGTTCAGATTTGTGATATTAATAAGGATTGTCCAAGCGGAAGTGATGA
Organism: Trachelipus rathkii; assembly: GCA_015478945.1. NCBI lineage: Eukaryota > Metazoa > Arthropoda > Malacostraca > Isopoda > Trachelipodidae > Trachelipus > Trachelipus rathkii. The sequence continues at coordinate 321 of JABUQX010009432.1, read as the reverse complement.
AAAGGATTGCCCAGCAACGGTAATAATAATAATAATAAGAATAATAATAATAATAATAATAATAATAATAATAATAATAATAATAATAATAATAATAATAATAATAATAATAATAATAATAATAATAATAATAAAATAATAATTTTCAATAATAAAATAATAATTACTACTACTACTACTACTACTACTACTACTACTACTACTACTACTACTACTACTACTACTACTAGCCACTGCGTGTGTCATGATTGGGTCGCAAGAGTTTCACGATAAATGCGAAAACGGTTAAACACCCAAACCTGAACCGAACGAAGTACAATG
>JABUQX010009431.1:45000-50000 GCA_015478945.1 Trachelipus rathkii | reverse complement strand
AGCTTTCGCCGAATATATACGGCCTCTTCAGGTGAAGTTTTTGACTGACTGTGAGCGAGTCCTTAATTGATGCATTTGGTGCTGAGTATTTTTTCTTTTTTAGGAGGTTGTTATTTTTTCTGAAATCTTCTTATAGTATTTTGTGTTTTTCATTATTGTATTCTGTAAACTATCTATGTACATTTCACCCTGAATTTTGTTGAAGTTGTTACTATTTTTTATACAAAAAGATTCGGTCATTTTGCGTTTTTTGTTGTCTGATGCGTAGATGATAGGTTCCATTCCATCTATATTGATTCTGTGGTTTTGATTTCTTCTGTGGTGGGTTAGAGCTGAATTCTGTTTATCGGTTACCAGATCATCCTTGTGTTGGTCTCTTCTTCTTATGAAATCAATCGTCTCTCCTATGTAAATATCTGTACAGTTGTTACATGGAATCTTGTAGATGCATTGTGATTTTTCGTAGTTTTTAAATTTATTTGGTTTCATAACTTTTTTTAGAGGTAGGGTGTTAGATGGAGTTAAGATTAAGTTTTTTGGTAAAAGTTTTTTTATATATGGGATTACTGGATAGGGGACTGGTAAATAGGTCAAATTATTTTGGTTATCATTAATGTCATGTGTGCTGAAAAATTTCTTTTTTGCTTTTTTTAATGCTTTGAGTATTATATGTTCAGGGTATTGTAAATTTTTAAAGGTTTTGAACAGTAAATCATATTCTTTTTGTAGAGTGGAGGGGGAACAGATCCGAAGTGCACGTAGGAATAATGAAGAAAGTGTGGCTATTTTTGTATTGGCTGTGTGGAAGGAATACCAGTGTATGTAATTGTTGTGTGATGCAGGTTTACGGTATATTGCGAAGTTTAATTGTGTGTTGTATGTAATTGTTGTGTGATGCAGGTTTACGGTATATTGCGAAGTTTAATTGTGTGTTGTTATTCCAAGTAATTAGTGTATCTAGGAAAGGAAGAGTTTTGTTGTTAGATTGTTCTAGGGTGAACTGTAATTTGTTGTCTATAGAGTTTATATGTGTTAGGATATGTTGTGGGTTAATATTGTGTGGAATGGCTGAAAAAATGTCATCGACATATCTGAACCAATAAATGTTAGAGAACAGAGGGTTAGTGAAAAAATGATACTTTTCTATTAATTCCATAAATATATTACTAATGATAGGTGAAAGTGGAGATCCCATACTTAGGCCTTGTTTTTGTTTATAAAATTTGGAGTTGTAGTGGAAGTGACTATGTTCCAGTGTAAGTGTGATTAATTGTTTTAAGAGGGGGAAAGGATGAGAAAGAGCTATGTTGTTGTCATTTAAATGTCTTTGTAATAGAGAGAGAGCAAGGGGAACGGGTACTGATGTAAACAAGGATATGGCGTCGAAACTTACAAATTGAAATAGTTGTGGGTTGATGTGCTGAATTTTGTTGATAAAGTCATTGGTGTTAGTAAGGTGTGAAGTAGATATATTGCTGATTAAAGGTTTTAATTGGTCGGCTAGCCACCTTGATAATTTGTAAGTAATACTATTAGTGTTTGAGATGATTGGGCGTAGGGGTATGTTCTGTTTATGGGTTTTTGGGATTCCGTAGAATTGCGATAGTTGGGGCATGTAGGCCTTGGTTGTATCGTATATATGGGGATAATCTTTACATAAGTTTTTTAGTTTACTATTAAAATTATTTTGGGAAGTCTTTAACGGGTTTTTTGTTAGTAATTCGTATGTGTTTTGGTCTATGAGCATTTCATTACATTTGTTGTCGTAATCTGTACTATTCATTATGACGATGTTATTTCCTTTATCTGATCTTGTAATAATTATATTTTGATTGTTAATGAGGGAATTTAGGGACGAATAAAATTTAGCAGGAAACTTACGTATCTGTTCGCCATACAAAGTGGAAGAAACCAACAAACCTTTCAAAAAACTATTGTTACATGTTTTATCTTTATCCTTTTTGTTCCATGTATCGTAATCTATGAAGAACTGATTGATTGATTCATCCCTGTCCAACGCGAACGACAGGCCATAACCTAATAAAATCTCTTCGTCTTTTGTCAGTATATACGTTGAAAGATTGTTGATTTTTTGTAAATTGGAATTTTTTACCCAGCCTTTAAAATATTTCAAGAAGCATGGTGTACGGAGAGACCGAATTCAATGTTAGAATTTACGCAAACTTTAAACGAAGCACATGAAAGAAAGGATGAAATTATAGCAAATAAATCACATCTACTAAACAGAAAGTTTGAAAAAATCTACTATAATAGCAGTTGGGTAAAAAATTCCAATTTACAAAAAATCAACAATCTTTCAACGTATATACTGACAAAAGACGAAGAGATTTTATTAGGTTATGGCCTGTCGTTCGCGTTGGACAGGGATGAATCAATCAATCAGTTCTTCATAGATTACGATACATGGAACAAAAAGGATAAAGATAAAACATGTAACAATAGTTTTTTGAAAGGTTTGTTGGTTTCTTCCACTTTGTATGGCGAACAGATACGTAAGTTTCCTGCTAAATTTTATTCGTCCCTAAATTCCCTCATTAACAATCAAAATATAATTATTACAAGATCAGATAAAGGAAATAACATCGTCATAATGAATAGTACAGATTACGACAACAAATGTAATGAAATGCTCATAGACCAAAACACATACGAATTACTAACAAAAAACCCGTTAAAGACTTCCCAAAATAATTTTAATAGTAAACTAAAAAACTTATGTAAAGATTATCCCCATATATACGATACAACCAAGGCCTACATGCCCCAACTATCGCAATTCTACGGAATCCCAAAAACCCATAAACAGAACATACCCCTACGCCCTATCATCTCAAACACTAATAGTATTACTTATAAATTATCAAGGTGGCTAGCCGACCAATTAAAACCTCTAATCAATAATATATCTACTTCACACCTTACTAACACCAATGACTTTATCAACAAAATTCAGCACATCAACCCACAACTATTTCAATTTGTAAGTTTCGACGCCATATCCTTGTTTACATCAGTACCCGTTCCCCTTGCTCTCTCTCTATTACAAAGACATTTAAATGACAACAACATAGCTCTTTCTCACCCTTTCCCCCTCTTAAAACAATTAATCACACTTACACTGGAACATAGTCACTTCCACTACAACTCCAAATTTTATAAACAAAAACAAGGCCTAAGTATGGGATCTCCACTTTCACCTATCATTAGTAATATATTTATGGAATTAATAGAAAAGTATCATTTTTTCACTAACCCTCTGTTCTCTAACATTTATTGGTTCAGATATGTCGATGACATTTTTTCAGCCATTCCACACAATATTAACCCACAACATATCCTAACACATATAAACTCTATAGACAACAAATTACAGTTCACCCTAGAACAATCTAACAACAAAACTCTTCCTTTCCTAGATACACTAATTACTTGGAATAACAACACACAATTAAACTTCGCAATATACCGTAAACCTGCATCACACAACAATTACATACACTGGTATTCCTTCCACACAGCCAATACAAAAATAGCCACACTTTCTTCATTATTCCTACGTGCACTTCGGATCTGTTCCCCCTCCACTCTACAAAAAGAATATGATTTACTGTTCAAAACCTTTAAAAATTTACAATACCCTGAACATATAATACTCAAAGCATTAAAAAAAGCAAAAAAGAAATTTTTCAGCACACATGACATTAATGATAACCAAAATAATTTGACCTATTTACCAGTCCCCTATCCAGTAATCCCATATATAAAAAAACTTTTACCAAAAAACTTAATCTTAACTCCATCTAACACCCTACCTCTAAAAAAAGTTATGAAACCAAATAAATTTAAAAACTACGAAAAATCACAATGCATCTACAAGATTCCATGTAACAACTGTACAGATATTTACATAGGAGAGACGATTGATTTCATAAGAAGAAGAGACCAACACAAGGATGATCTGGTAACCGATAAACAGAATTCAGCTCTAACCCACCACAGAAGAAATCAAAACCACAGAATCAATATAGATGGAATGGAACCTATCATCTACGCATCAGACAACAAAAAACGCAAAATGACCGAATCTTTTTGTATAAAAAATAGTAACAACTTCAACAAAATTCAGGGTGAAATGTACATAGATAGTTTACAGAATACAATAATGAAAAACACAAAATACTATAAGAAGATTTCAGAAAAAATAACAACCTCCTAAAAAAGAAAAAATACTCAGCACCAAATGCATCAATTAGAGACTCGCTCACAGTCAGTCAAAACTTCACCTGAAGAGGCCGTATATATTCGGCGAAAGCTAGTGTTGTGTTTTGTTCAATAATTTTATTTATAATTTATAAAATTTGTTTGCTCAATGTACTAATTTATTAAAGCTAACATTCAAATTGTGTTCATCCTAAAATATTTAGAGCAATTTTTATTAAATATAAAATAATATATATATATATATATTATATATATATATATATATATATATATATATATATATATATATATATATATATATATATAATATATAGAAAAACATATATATATATTATAAATATATATCTTATATATATATATATATATATATATTATAATATATATATAATATATATATATATATTATATATATTATATATATATATATTATATATATATATATTAACATATATTAGAACAGGTACATTCTAGATATATATATAAATATAAATATAATAATTAAAATATATATATATATATATATATATATATATATATATATATATATATATATATATATATATATATATATCAGGGGCATATACATAGGGTAGGTAGTGTAGGTAGCTCCAACCCAATATTTTTGAGTCTTTTTGATAAAATAAATTAAATGGTAAAGTTAACTAAACTATTACAATTTTATTTGAAAGTGAAAAAAAGAAACTGATTTATATAATATAATTCTAAAGAAAAACAACTACATTAGCAATAGCAATTAT
>JABUQX010009431.1:27500-35000 GCA_015478945.1 Trachelipus rathkii | reverse complement strand
TAAACTCCCCTCAAATAGAAATAAACTACTAAGAATACAAAACACCGCCCTACGTGCGATAACAGGTTGCCTAAAAACGACCCCTATCCAGCACATACATGAGAAGAAAATCCTACCAATTCTAGACCATCTTGATATGATAGGAACCCAATTTTACGCCAGGACTCTCGACCCCTCTCACCCATGTCATAACTACCTACAAGAACACACAATGCATCGTTTAAAATCCCCTCCCTCTTCTGCAGCCCTCTATTATGGCGAACTCTTTAGAACCATCCCCCTCCCCCAAATAACACTCCTCTATCAAAATATATTTCATATACACATTAACATAGCAACGCGATACCTTAACAAACCGCCCGGCAAATAGCCTCATTAATTACCACCCTCCCGAGGTATCCCCCACACAAGGCACACTCCCACGGAGCCGATGCAGAATTTTTTTCCGGCTCGACTGAGATCATTGGCATTATCGGAACTCTTCCAAGAATATACCACCGATTTCGACCTCAAGAAAACTCCATCCCCTCTCTGCCAAAGATGCTTAACAGAGCCTGAAACTGTCAACCACCTCCTGCTGAATTGCCCCATTCACACTCCCTACAGAACACATCAGATCACCTCCCTAAGAGACCTGTGGCTCCGCCCGGTGGAGGTTGCTGGGTTTCTGGAAATGACTTGGACTCCCCAAATAAGAGGAGCCCAAAGAGCATTATATATATATATATATATATATATATATATATATATATATATATATATATATTTTTTATATATATATAGATAAATTATTATATTATATTTTTTATATATATATATAATATGTTAATATATATATTTTATATATAACTATATATATATATAAATATATATATATACTATATAATATATATTATATATATATATATATAATATATATATAATAGTATATATATATATATCTTATATATATATATGATATATATATATAGTATATATATAATTTAATAATATTATATATATTGTATATATATATTTATATTTAAATTTATATATATATATAGTTTTTTTTAAAATAAACATATCTATATAGTTATATATATAATTGTATATATATATTATATATTATCACTATATATATAGTAGTATTATATATATATTATATATATATATATATATATATATTATATATATAATATTAGTATATATATATATATTATATATATATATATATATATATATATATATATATATATATATATATTAGGTGTAGCTGAATTCCGGTCCAATCTGAACCAGAATTTATTTCCTTTTTTCATAAATATCTAAAAATAATAGTGAGCATGTAATCATTATTCTAAGTATTAATAAAGATGTTAAATAATTTTTTGAATAAATATTTTTTAGTATCATTTCTCTCCTCTATTTTTAGTACATACAATTTAAGTTAAAAAGAAAATTCAAAACAAATTCTAAACAATACAGTCAGCATTAGATAAAGCCAACTAATCAATATTTTATTTTCAATTGACAACACATCCACTACTCAAAACAAAACCTCATTGAGACAAAAATAAAACAAAAAGAACAATAGTGTATATACTAATTATGTAATAATTTATTTATATGCCTATCCAACCTATTTTTAAAATAGCAAGTGAACTACTAGCTATCTTACCCTGAGGCAAACCATGTTTGCATTGGTTTGCCACTGGATAAGATAGCTAGTAGTTCACCTTACAAAATGGTTTCATTTCTTTCTCTTTTTTTCATTCTGTTTACACTACTCATTGGTATTGAAATAGAAAAAAAGTTATGTCTGAATCAAATACTCACTAAGAAATCTCCACTAATAGAATAATAATTCAATCTCACTCATAATTCTTATTTACAAAACCACAACTCGTTTTCAATGCATCTTGTTAGGCAAGGAGTCTAAATTTTTGTACAGTATTGAATTAAGGGTCCAACATTACTATTATTAGGATTGATTATATTTCATTACTTTTGTAAACAACATTACGGATTATACTCCCTATATCATTTACTTAATTCATACTAGTAAAGTATACCCAACACTAATGGGTATACTAATAAGTATCCTCAATTCCTCTTCTTTGCCAACATACTAAGGTCATTTCCATAGCTGGGCATGCCGCAACGATTTTCGGCTATTCGGCTAATCGGCTACGCCGCACTATCAATTCTTATAGCCGTAGTCGTAGCCGAAATTTTTTTTTAAATAGTCGGACAAGCCAACGACGCACTGCATTTTTCCGCGGCTATCGTTTCGGCTATGGAATTTTTTTAAATTAATTAAGTGAACCCTAACTCCGTTCTCCCTGATGACAAGTCACTTTCGAAAACGGGTTTTATATTGGTATGAAAAAGGCGTGGCATTGTAGTGATAAGTGTGTAATAATATTTTCAGTCTTAGTTCTATACTAATACGAATAAGATGTGTCAAAAGCTAAAAGAAGAAAAGTGCAACCTGTTTTAAACACGCAGTTTTATTCAAAATTCCTTTGTGATGTTCTTGTCATGTTATTGTTTTATTAATTAGGTATTATTATTATTATGTTTACTAGTAATTAAGTAATAATTAGTTTATAATTACTAATTTACTTGATTAGTAAAGTGTACTAGATTTTACTAAGTAATTAATTAGCTAGTAAAATATATATGATAACAAATTAATAATATATATATAATATATATATATATATATATATATATATATATATATATATAATTTATATATATTTATTATATAATATATAATATATATATATATATATATACTATATATATATATATATATATATTATATATATATATATTATATATATATATATATATTATATTATATATATATATATTATATATATATTTATATATATATATTATATATATATATATATATATACTATGTAATTAGATTTATTGATTTTATCAGATATTAAATTTTATTAAATAATTTGTATAAAGTATAAACATAAAATTATTAAAATAATTAAATACATGGATAAGTTTGTGACTAGGACCAGAGGTGTTTCTGGAGACAGTTCAGCCGCTGCCAGTAGTAGCTTAAGGAGCAGCTCTCCCATTTTAAATGAGAGCTGTGACATGGACAGCCAAAGATCTCTTACTGATCCTGTCACTGTAACCCTTGATTGTGAGGAGACGAGGGATCCTGGAAACCAAGGCCAAGAGGGCAACGAGGATGCCGTCAAAGAGTTGAAAAGCTATTTGCTCACTCTTGAGAGGTAAGAAACTCGCCTCCATGCTATAGTAAAGACTAAAGACTAAAGACTAAAGAGCATAGTAAAGAGTAAAGACTATAAAGTAACCAAATTAAATCTTTAAATAAAATCTAGTAAATTAACTTTTTTTGAATTTTTTCATGATTGAACATTTAAATATGAAATTACAATAGTCAAATTCAAAAAAATTAAAAACTTCTATTTATTTCAGTTTCTTCATCTTTGAAAAATTTTTGAGGACTGATGAGAAAGTTGATGGGGTGTCTCTTAGGAAGATTCACACTGGTGTTGCCAAGTGTAAACATCCTGCCTGCAAAGGGAAGAAGGGGCTTTCCTACAGCACCCAGACAAGGTCCCACCTCAAGCAGCATTACAAGCATGTAAGTTTAAATAATTATTAATTAAATAATTTAGATAAGATCACAACAACTAACTGGTGTTGCTAGTTAATTAGTTATCAAGATTTAAACACTCTTGTATAAAGTCTTGATACTTTATACAAATGTTATCAAAGAAAATTAAAAAATTTGTAATTAAAGTTTGTATTATTTTTATATACCAGATGCACAATGACCTTCTCCCTCACCTCTCTGCAGCCATTGAAGGGCTTAGCAAGCGCGGTCGCTCCAGTTCAAGGGAGAGTGAGTCTCGCAAGCGTCAGATGTCTCTGGATGAGAGCTTCAGGTCAAAGTTCAGCCAGCAGAGAGCAAGACAAGGTTACACCAGGTGAAAAAATTCAGAAACATAATATTAGTTATTTTAATTGAACTCAATTTTTTTTAAATAGGTATATGAGCGACTTAGCGTCTTCACGTTTTAAAAATATTTTTATTAAAAATTTAAAATATATTGATTTATTAACTTAATTACTTTTTCATCATTAGGTGGTTCATTCATTCAATGATGCCACTGGATTTAGCTGATGATCCTTACACGAAGGAGATGTTTTACCTCATTAATCCCGAGTTTCATCCCACCTCAAGGAGGACTTTGAGCAGGGATATTGAAAAGCTGATGCAAAAGGGGAAGACTCGACTGATAAACAACCTCTTCCACCAGAAGTGGGTGGCCACTACAGCCGACAGTTGGACCGCCCACAATAGGTCCTTCTTGGGAATGACAGTCCACTGGATTGACAGGGTCAACCTCAAAAGGTGCCATGCAACTTTGGCGGTCAGGGAGGTGAAGGTAAGAAAATTAAAAAGTTAAATTTTGTCATTTTATACCTTAGTCTCATAACCATAAGAACATATGAGGTGTAAATATTATTTAATTTACAGACTAAAACAATAAAATTATTGTCTTTAGGAAAGGCAAACTCACCAGTTACTGGGGAAACTAATCACAGAGATTCATCATGAGTTTAGCATCCACGGTAAGGTGAAGGCCACCACTACGGACAATGGCACCAACTACGTGGCAGCCTTCAACGCCTTTGGTGAGTCCAACCAGGACCAGGAGAACCTTCCTATGGACCCTGATTATCCTGACTTGGAGATTGTGGATCTCCAGGAGCTCCTGAGGGCTGAGGGTGACAACCCAAGTCTGCCGCCTCAACACCGCTGCAGGTACTTAGAATTCGCGAAAACTAGTGCTAAATGCTACTAATATATATTAATAATATTATTAAGTAATAAGTATTAACAAATAAAGATTTGTCATTTAAGATTTAACTAATAATCTTTGAATTTCTTGAATTAAATATCTTATTGTTTCAGTGCTCACACACTCAATCTGTTGGCGACAACAGATGTGAGTGATATACAGGGCTGGAGCAAGGGGGGCTCACAGTGGAGGAGGACCATAGCTAAGATCCAGGCCCTGTGGAACCTTCAGAACAGGGCCCCAGTGGTGGCCAACCAGATCAAGATTGTCGCCAAAAGAAAACTGAAGACTCCTGTGGTGACAAGGTAGTAGTAGTTACTATTAAAAAAAGAAATTTAGCGTAAGAAATTGTTGCCGATTAATTATAGACAAGTTCATTTTATAAGTTTTTGATATTTTATATAAAGTTATATTTATTTCTGCAGATGGAACTCCCTATATGATAGTGTGATGGTCCTTCTGGAGGTTTTAAGGGTCGAAAACCAAATGGATGCCATAAACACCATCCTCATCAAGCAGCCCAAGGGAGGTTCCCCTCTCACAGAGGTAGACGTCGAGGTAAATATAAAGTATTTTTAAAGTAGCAATTGCTCTTTTAATATTTTTATTTATAATTTAATAAATTTATTAAATTATAAATCTCCTCACAAACCCAAACCCCCTCCATTAATCCCTGTTCTGTACCTGTACCATCGCTCTTGCTTGCCCAACACTCATATCGCTACTTCGTAAACAATCTCTAACTGAATATATCCACCTTTTTTTCCGGTCGTCCGACAGGCAAAACACTCTCACATGTGCTCTTATACACTTTCTTAACCAATATGGTGTTCTCCACCTTCTCCACATGTCCAAACCATCTTACAAAATCCTCATCAAATTTGGCAGTCTTTTCCCTTACCCGCAAGACACGCTTCCATGATAAACTCGTTCCTCATCTTATCCAATCTCCTAACTGCCAAGAACGCCCTCAGATTGTCCATCTGTACAACCCTCACTCTTGATCTATTCGCCCTATTCCATACAGATACCTCGCTCTCGTGCTCCCGTATTTTTATTAATAATCAATTATGCTTACGTAACTAAGCAATATATTAATTTTCACTCTTTCAGGTCATGAACGAGTACACATTGGTCATGCAGCCTGTGGCGCAGTGTCTTGATATGCTTCAGGGGGAGAAAAGGGCATACATGGGCACCCTCCTACCCCAACTTTGGTTGATGAAGACCAGCCTTGAGGAGAAGAGTGAAAATATTCATCTTGTGTATGCAAGGCCACTAGTACAGGCCCTCCTCAGTGGCTATGAAAAGAGGTTTGGCCACCTCTTTCAGAATAGGGATCTCCTTATGGCCACTGCCCTTCACCCCTCCTTCACCCTTAAGGCCCTAGAAAGCATTGCACCTGACATGGTGGAGGAGATCGGGGACAGGATTACCCGGAAGATAGGGGACTCCATCAAACCCACTGAGAAACAGCAGCAGCGTCAGCTTGGCCAGCCAACAGAAAAAGAACCCCACAATTCAGACGCACTCCTATTCAGTAAATTGTTTTCTAGAGTATTGGTACGCAGAGCAAGCCAGCAACAGGATGTGGAAATCGTCATACGAAAGTCCATGGAGGAGTGGGTGCCCTCTCAAGAAGATCCGAGCTGTTCCTGTTTCCCCAACCAGCATAGGGAGATATGGATAGATCTATTTATAAAATATAATACCCCCATTCCTAGTTCAGCAGCTGTGGAGAGGTGCTTCAGCGCGGGTGGGGACATCCTCAGGGCCAAGAGATCGTCCTTGAAGGAGGAAAGGTTTGAGGACCTTCTTTTCCTCAAAGGAAATATGGACCTCCTGCAGGAAGTGATTAGCCAGGAGGACATGGAGGAGGAAGAGGACCTATAGCTATGAAAGTATTTAACTATTTATGTAGTTAACATTTAATAAAAAAATTAAATAAATCTGTTTTACTATCTTATAAAAGGTTTAAAATGTAAAGGCATGCTTTCGTTATCGCGCAAAAGTTTACTTTGTAATTTAACGGTATCGCCGTAGGATAGCCGAATAGCCGCATAGTTAATGCCGCACTGAGGTTTTCAAAATGCAGTTCGGATGGCGACGACGTGCACAGTTAGTGGGTCAAAGCCGAATAGCCGATGACGGACCTCGAAAAATTATAGCCGCGCCCAGCTCTGGTCATTTCCAATTTATATCATAATTAAACAAATCATTATTTGATTTTGCAATGTGAAGTATACCTTACAATTTTTTCTGTTAAAATTTGTTTGTCACTTATCAACCGAATCAAGAAGTTTATCCACACACACACACACACACACACACACACACACACACACACACACACACACACACCACACACACACAACACACACACACACACACACACACACACACACACTACACACACATACACACACACACACAAATCAAGCTAAATTTTAAAACAACTCTAAAGTTCCCCGAAAAGAAGAAGCAAACGTAGAAACCGATAATTTATATTCTCTCGATCAAGTTATTTATATAGATTAGGGAAATGAAGCGAGCCAGCACAAAAAGTAGTTTTCCTCATGGCCCTGTGCTGATACGCTTCTTATCCTAATCTACATAAATAATATAACACATACATTCATACATACATACATAC
>JABUQX010009431.1:12500-20000 GCA_015478945.1 Trachelipus rathkii | reverse complement strand
TTGTCTGCTTTACTGTTTTTAACTTTCTGCTTTACTGTTTTAACTCATATATTTATTACATTATGTTTTCTTTTATATTTTTTAATTATTATTATTTTTATTTTTGTTTAAATACTTTTTATTTATTATTTCTATTTTTTATTTTTGTTTTAATACTTTTTATTTTTAATGTAAGAAATAAAAACACACAGAGTTTTGTGTATATAAACATTTTATTTTTAATAAAATTCGAATTTGTATTAAAAACATATACTTTATTGCTTTACAGCTTTAATTAATCTCATTATTCATTATTCATTAACCAAGTATGGATGTGGAGAAATTTACGCTCCGAAGTCCGGCTACAATGTCTTGTAGCTGGACCAACAGGTTGTGGTAAAACCTTTCTATTATTAAATATTTTTAAAGGAAATGGACATTTTTGAGCAAACCCCTGTAAAAATAATATGGTGTTTTAGAATGTTTATAAGGAAAAATTTAAAAAAATATAAAGATGTGATTCAATTTCATGAAGGCATATACGATATTAGATCGCTGGACAATATACAAGGACACAAAATTATTGTATTAGATGATTTAATGCACAAATTGAATTTGGAAATAGCAGAAGCGTTCACAGTTTATTCTCACCATCTAAATATCTCTGTGTTTTTCATAACGCAGAATATTTTTCATCAAAGCAAGCATATGCGAAGTGTTTCTTTAAACACACAGTATTTGCTGTTGTTTGGCCAGAGAAGAGACATGAGTCAAATTAATGTATTGGCAACTCAAATGTTTCCCCTTCAAAGGAAAGAGTTCTTAAAAGTATATAAAGAGGTTACTTCGATCCCTCACGGTTATTTGATGTGTGAACTTCACCCCAAAAACACGCACAGAGTGTTGCTCCGTACCAACATTCTTCCCTATGAGATAGAAACTGTATACATACCTGAATAATGAGTGCTCTAGTTGCAAAGTATTTACCTCTTATAAAAAAATTTAAAAAGCTGAAACCTTCTGAAAAACGTAAACTAATTAGTGAGGATGAGAAATTCATCCAGTGTGTATGTGAAGTCTGTTTAAATCTTATAAAAGGAAATGTTCCTTTAAACAAACCTCAGAAGGTAAAGCTACGCCGTTATAGAAACATCATTAAAAAACTCTCCCTCAACATAAAAAATCTGAAAAATAAAAAGAAGTTACTACAGAGAGGAGGAGGGGTATTCCTACCATTACTCTTCTCCGTTATAGCTCCACTGATATCTAAGTGGTTGTCCCCATAATGAAGAAGGTTGCTGTACTTCCATATAATGAGTATGAGAAAATGAAGTATAATAATACAGCATCTGTACAGAATTCAGTTCCTCAGATTCATCATTCACAACCTCAATATGGCCAGTTATTGCCACACCTTGCGCAAAATCCACAATCACAGTTTCATCATTCACTACCCCCATATACGCAGATATTACAGCCCAATGCATTGACATTACAACCTCTTTCACATCAGCAACAACAGCTGCACCAACAGAATCCTTATATTGTGAACGATTCATTAGCTTTTCAGCAGCCTCTACCTCATAGCTTATATGATCCTAAAGTTGAACAGATAACCAAATACGAGAAAGAAGTGTACAGAATATTAAATTCAGACATTAACATCCATGAGAAACGCCTCTTATACCAAGATGCCATACAAAAATTGATAGATCTTAAAGACATGCACCTACATCCATCCCTACGTATCCCGCTAGCCGATAATGTAGATATTCCTAATGAAGTAAAACTTGAAGTGAAAAATGAAGATAAATTTAAAAATATCCTAGAGGAGAGCTTACCTATTAGAGTGCGTAAATCAGGAATAGCTTTATATAATATTTTAAAAGACCAATTAACTTTGAATGAAGCAGGGCAGATCGTAATTGATGATGAAATAGTTAAAGGATCAAATATTGTGGATTTGATAGCTGATCTCTCACGTAACTGGAAGAAAGGCCCTGTAAAAGGATGGAATGATATCAAACAAGAACTTCAGACTATTAATTTTCCCAGAAGTTTAATCTTAAATACAACGCGATTAGCAGACTTAGATAATATCCCCGTTACGCCAAGACCTGATTCAAGTCCATCAGGCACTTCTTACGCATCAGATAAATTTAAACGTGTTACCAGAGGACGAACAAGAAAAACACCATTATATAGGCATGTTGGAATTAAATCGTAATTTTATGTATTATCACATATTTATTTAGTTGTAATGTTTGTGTATAAATAAAAATGTTATTTTAAATCTTTTTCTCTTTCCTTAAATTAAAAACCTAATATACATTTTTATTATTTATTATATTATATATATATATATATATATATATATAATATATATATATATATATATATATATATATATATATATAATATATATATATATATAGTATATATATATATATATTATATATAATATATATATATAATATACAGTATATTACACGTGTGTCAGTAGACAACATGGAGGCGAAGGAGGTAGTTGATAAGTATTACTTCAATCTGAGGGAGCCAAATAGTTTTGGGGGTTTCACTAGGTTTGCTTTAAGGTATCCTAATATTGAGAAAAAAGAGTTAAAAGCATATTTGGAGGGTGAAGAGGCATTTACTCTACATAAACCTGTAAGAAAAAAATTTCCTACACGGAAAACCATATCTCCGCAGCTCGATAGCATATGGCAGTTAGATTTATCGGAAATGTTAAATACAGTTCTTATAATGAAGGTTTTCAATATATACTTTTTACAATTGACGTATACTCTAGATACTTGTGGTTGAGGCCAATAAAAGATAAAAGATCAGCTACAGTCGCCGATGCTGTACTTGAAATTATAGAGGATGAGAGGAGAACACCTAAATCATTCTGGACAGATTCAGGAATGGAATTCAAGGGTCGAGAGTTTCAGGAGCTGACTTGGGAGTATGGTATAAGCTATTACAATACATTTTCCGTAAACAAAGCGGCAATAGTTGAAAGAGTCCAACGTACTATTAAAGAACGCATGCATAGGTATTTTACTAAAATGAATACTTTTAAATATATTGATATACTGGACGATCTGGCTTATTCTTATAACAGGTCTTACCATAGAACTATAAAGTCAACTCCTTTAGAGATGTCAAAAACTAGAGGACGTATGGCGCATATGGGTGAAAAAGAAAACAAAATAAAAGATAATTCAGGAATAAAGGTAAACGATTATGCAAGAGTATATGGATCAGAGAAGAAAGGTTTAGAAAAGGATATGAATCCGGTTGGACTACGGAAGTTTTTAAAGTCCACAATATCCGACCATTCAGTCGTGATAGTTTAAAGTTATATTATCTGGAAGATTTAAATGGTGAAAAAATAAAAGGCGGATTTTATAAACAGGAAATACAAAAAGTAAGGTTCAATCCTGTAACTCATGAATATAAAATTGAAAAAATATTAGCTACGAGAGGTAAAGGAAAAAATAAGCAGTTACTTGTGAAATGGAGGGGATATCCTGCCAAGTTTAATACTTATATAAAAGCAAGTGAAGTTAAGAATCATTAATCAGTTGTCATTATAATCATGGAGAGTGTAGATCACTTTTATATAACTCTGCCTTCTTCAGCCTCCTTGGATTTACATCCTGATAATAAACTCTCGGATTTTACAACTATGTTAATGAATCCTATTCAGCTTGAAAGAGAGGCATACGAAGTAGGATTGTGAAATGATATTAAATACGGACATAGAAAATTTACCCCCAAATCTTTTCTGGATGGCTGTGCGTACATTGAAGTGTTAGAATGTTTCGAAACTATATTACAAGTGGAAGATACTCGTTATCTGAAAAGGACTACAATTGCAAAGGATGAATACGACAACCATTTTAACAAAAGAATACCCTTCTTTGAAGAATTTATCTGCGTAGGTCATATTTTTACCAATGCGTGCTTGCATTTTTAAGTCATTTAAACGTTCCTCTTTGATTATGCAGTATTATGTGTAAGGACTTGGTATACAAAACTGGAATTGGCGGTAGCCTATAAAAAGGAAATAAAGACAAAAAGCTTTATATAATTATTTCCCCCCTTTTTTTAAGGCAAAAGTAAACTGTAAACCTGCGAGAACCGGGACATGTTTTTTCTCGAACGGGATCACCATGGCAGCGTAAACATATTCGTAGCACGTGATGCCTGAGTTGGATAAATCTTCATGGATATCCCTACTATGCCTCCTGAAGAGGTTATACTATTGTGGAGAATAAACGCAATGACTCCGACATGAACTAAGCATGAAGGCAGATCCGCAGTACTGCATTATACATGTACCCCCATCCGAAGATGCTCATCATCCGGTAATGGCCTATGTATATTACAAATATAATTGCATCATCTAGTAGGTAATACTAGAAGCTCCTTTATTAAGAGTAAGTATTATTTTCCCCGAAAGAAGTAAAGTTATAACATATCCTAATGTTCATTATCTCTTCCTCTGTAATAGAATCCAAATTTTGACTCTGTTGCGCGTGCATATAAAGATGTAGAGGAGGAAATCCTTCCCTTTACAGATGGAGCCCTGTTATGCAAAGTTCATATTAGAAAGAACAGATGCAGTTAATGGAATATAAAGAGGTGTAGTCAGGTATATTTTTCATTCATTAACATACTCTCACAGTGTAAAGATAGTAAATAAGAAAGATAAACCGGGAATAAAAGAAGAAGAAAGGGTATTCAGAGGATCAAAAATGCAGAGGGGGTATGGCCCTTGGTGGATTTTTCGCCAAGCTATGGAAAGTGCAAGAACTCACTGTCAGGAGAAGGTGGGGAGTAATATAGGTAAAAAAGCTAGGTATTAGAACAGGCTGTGCATACCTATTCAAGATATTTGCTGCTGAAATAACCCTCGTGCAAGCATTAAAAAAAAAGTTTTGCGGTGTTTTAGGTGGAGAAGGTGGGTGGTGTTAAGTGTAAAATAAGACGTAAAATGTCAGGACAAGGTCGAGGGATCAAGAAGATTGTCATAAAGAAAAAGACTAAGCGGAAAAAACCTCTAAAGAAAAAATGTATTGATGTATTTGCTATTTAATTACTAACTGATAACTTTTATACGATGTGTGTATATAAGTAAGGTTTTTCATGAAAATGTTCATTATACGGCCAGAGCTCGCACATGCAAGATGCATTTCCTTCATCCTTCTAGTCCTGATTGTTGTAAGAGTGAATTGGATCTCTTCTCCATGAACCCTACACAGATTAGCGTTAACGAATCCAACTTTATCAGTATTAATCCTCTGCATTCAATTACCAATACAGATGTTCCTCTAGAGTTCAATATTCCAGGCACTTCTGATCAGTACTTAGACCCCTCTAATGTGTTTTTATATGTAAAAACGAAATTGACAAAACCTGATGGTACAGATCTTCCTTCGGGTGATGACCATATAGTATATACAGAATCAAATTTCCTGTATACATGTTTCACCCAGGTTGAAGTCTATCTTAACGGAACTTCACTAGGTGCATCAGCGGCTAATTATCCTTATAGAAGCTATATAGAACATTTGTTAAATTATTCAGACGACGCTAAACAATCTCATCTCCAATCATGTGGTTTTTACAGTTTCAAAGATGAAGCTGCACATATAGATAAAGCAGCTAAAGTCATAAATAATACTTATGAATTTTACGGTCGATTAAATGGTGATATCTTCTCTCAAGAAAGACTCATTCTACCATCTGTAGATACTAGAATCATTTTATCACGATCAAATCCTAAATTTGCTCTTAAAATAAAAAGTAAGCCTACTGCTACAGCTGTATGTCCTGAACCTGTTTTCAAACTGTTGGAGGCTTATCTCTATGTTAGAAAAGTGAAATTATCACCACAGCGACATTTGGAAATTGAAAATTCGCTTTGAATACTACAGCAGAAGTACCTTCGCTATTAAGAGAGTTGGAAACCAAGGATATTTTAATTTCACTCAAGGATAATCGGAGTATCAATATCCCATCAGGTTAACAATTGTGAAGCCGGAAATTTTACCACAGAAGTAATTAATTTAGGGGATTGTGTCCGACATGAAGCCTACTCCGGAATTTAGTAAAGAAGTCCAACCTTATAAATTCCCACTTGTCTCGGTACTTAGGGGTATGCAGTTTTACCATGTGAATGGACACCTCACGGACGTGGTTATGAATGTTTATTACACGGCGACCTATCTTGCTCTGTTAGTGCTGCGGCCTTTGTTACGACTTATATAGCCCAATACTGTAGTATCGTAATGATAGCGGAACAGTCTTAAATCTTTGAAGAATCCTGTGCGAAAGAATGAGTAATTTATTGATGCTAATTTGATCCTCTACTGCGACTTGGTTCACGCTTGTATATCGCCCTATCATTTAACGGATGCAGTTGTTGAGAAAGGGTAACCCTAGGACTAAGTGCCCTCTTCTTTTGGATCGAAGTCTACAATCACCCATCAATGTATAGTGGTCTATCTTGAGCATCCTCAACTCATTTGAAATTGACAGAGTACGCAACGTACTTTTTGAATTATTAAAGATGAAAGAAGAGGAAAAAAAAACGGAGTTTTAAAATGAACCCCGCCTTTTAGGAGTGTTTGCTATTAAGAAATAAACTCTGTAAAGTTGGAGCAGGATACCTGCTTCATATTCAATACATTGCCTCGTCACATCACCTCAACAGGACATTGGATCTCCGTTTATAGAGCAAAAAACGATGCTGTTCACATAATTGATTCTTTGAACTTAAAATTTATTATTGAATAATCATTATATTACCTTATTTTTAAAATATAATAATGTAAGCTGTGTAAAAACTATGTCTTACTCTGTTCAACCCTTATATTCCAATTTATGTGGAGTCTATTGTATTTATTTCATTATATGTTTTTTAAATAATGTATGTTTTATAAACTTGTAAATATATTTTATGCTAAAAAAATTTGTATGTCAATGATTTTATAGTTTCTGATTATGTAATAAATGCTTTAAAAATGAAAAAACGCGGATTTTACTTCCCTAAAAACTCGTATATTATAAAAAGGGTTTTAAATAAAATTTCGTACAATTTTTATTAAAAATAAATGTTTATATAGACAGAAACTCTGTGTGTTTATTCTTACATTAAATAAAAAAAGTATTAAAAAAAAATAAAAAATAGAAAAATATAGAAAAGTATTAAACAAAAATAAAAAAGTTTAATATAAAAATATAAAAGAAAACTAATGTTAATAAATATATGAGTTAAAACACAGTCAAGCAGAAAGTTAAATGGCTGTAAAAGGAGAAAGTTAAAGCGTAAAGCAGAAAGTTACAAGCAGTCAAGAGAGATGTTAAGCCAGTAAAAACAGTAAAACAAAAGCATACTAATCCCCTATGTGTTAGGTAAACACCTCTAATTGATTTTACTGATTTACTGCTTTAAGTATGTAATGTTATGAGTTAAAGCAGTAAAGCCGAGAGTTAAAACAGTAAAGCAGA
>JABUQX010009431.1:0-7500 GCA_015478945.1 Trachelipus rathkii | reverse complement strand
ATCTGCTAAGGTCCAGGATCGTATCCTAGTATGGTGAAAATACATTTGGGGGTATAATATTTATACAAATTTAAGCTGCGGTCCATTGCAGTTCTTACATTTAATAAAAGATGGCCCCCGGTTTATGGTATTATTATTCACCATGCGCGGTACCTTGTTTGGCCCTACGTTCGAGTGCGAGCGGGAGGAACCGTAGTAATGCTCTTCTTGGACAGTAGAAGTATTCTCGGTTTCTCTTTTGTCTCGTCGTAGCGTAGTGGTCAAACACATGCACGCTCATCTGCTAAGGTCCAGGATCGTATCCTAGTATGGTGAAAATACATTTGGGGGTATAATATTTATACAAATTTAAGCTGCGGTCCATTGCAGTTCTTACATTTAATAAAAGATGGCCCCCGGTTTATGGTATTATTATTCACCATGCGCGGTACCTTGTTTGGCCCTACGTTCGAGTGCGAGCGGGAGGAACTGTTAGTAATGCTCTTCTTGGACAGTAGAAGTATTCTCGGTTTCTCTTTTGTCTCGTCGTAGCGTAGTGGTCAAACACATGCACGCTCATCTGCTAAGGTCCAGGATCGTATCCTAGTATGGTGAAAATACATTTGGGGGTATAATATTTATACAAATTTAAGCTGCGGTCCATTGCAGTTCTTACATTTAATAAAAGATGGCCCCCGGTTTATGGTATTATTATTCACCATGCGCGGTACCTTGTTTGGCCCTACGTTCGAGTGCGAGCGGGAGGAACTGTTAGTAATGCTCTTCTTGGACAGTAGAAGTATTCTCGGTTTCTCTTTTGTCTCGTCGTAGCGTAGTGGTCAAACACATGCACGCTCATCTGCTAAGGTCCAGGATCGTATCCTAGTATGGTGAAAATACATTTGGGGGTATAATATTTATACAAATTTAAGCTGCGGTCCATTGCAGTTCTTACATTTAATAAAAGATGGCCCCCGGTTTATGGTATTATTATTCACCATGCGCGGTACCTTGTTTGGCCCTACGTTCGAGTGCGAGCGGGAGGAACTGTTAGTAATGCTCTTCTTGGACAGTAGAAGTATTCTCGGTTTCTCTTTTGTCTCGTCGTAGCGTAGTGGTCAAACACATGCACGCTCATCTGCTAAGGTCCAGGATCGTATCCTAGTATGGTGAAAATACATTTGGGGGTATAATATTTATACAAATTTAAGCTGCGGTCCATTGCAGTTCTTACATTTAATAAAAAATGGCCCCCGGTTTATGGTATTATTATTCACCATGCGCGGTACCTTGTTGGGCCGCTACGTCGAGTGCGAGCGGGAGGAACTGTTAGTAATGCTCTTCTTGGACCAGTAGAAGTATTTTCGGTTTCTCTTTTGTCTCGTCGTAGCGTAGTGGTCCCAAACACACTGCACGCTCATCACTGCTAAGGTCCAGGATGCGTATCCCTAGTATGGTGAAATACATTGGGGTATAAAATTTATTATATAAAATTATCTAAAATTACACATTTATATTATATGATATATATATATATATAAAAATATATATTATATATATATTAGTATAACTGTTAATATGTATGTATCACTTATTGGAGTCTTTTTCCAGTCTTGAACAGATTGCAGTACGATCATTTCAGAAGTTATAAAATCAATTATTTGAAGTAAGTGCTGTCAGGCTCTTTTAGAATTCAAATCCGGAAATATTCAAGAAGTAAATGTAATATTTCAATAATTAACGAATTTTTTTGACATCCATCTGGCTTAATACAAAGGCTAACCAAGTTGCCTAATTTTAATTTGAAAAATTTTGTTGCTTAAGAATACGCAAAGTTAATTCCCAAAATTCCTCCCTGTAATCATGACATGGCAAATTTTTCAGTTATGCAACTATATTTTTGCTGAAATTAGTCCATTTTGAATCTTTTTTTCTTTTGCGACTTTTTGGATCTCGCAGTCCAACAAAAAACAATCTCTTTAGTTTTGGTCAAGCAATTTTGAATTCTCCAAGCAATAGCATACCTGGAACGTTACATTTGCTGGAAGGGAAAATGGTTTACGTGAATACTATAACCTATAGACGATGATTTTTCATGGCGATTTAAGGTCGACATTTCTCAAAAAGCAAAAGTTTGATCCATTTCTGCAGGTTACGCGAAATTTAGCTGCTCCATTATATTCTAGGTCCATTAATTGCAGATGTTCTAACAAAGATCTGATAGCTTGAGAACACTATCTTTTGAAGTTCTATTTTTCA
Source organism: Trachelipus rathkii (assembly GCA_015478945.1). Classification (NCBI taxonomy): domain Eukaryota; kingdom Metazoa; phylum Arthropoda; class Malacostraca; order Isopoda; family Trachelipodidae; genus Trachelipus; species Trachelipus rathkii. Next base: position 5,262 of record JABUQX010009431.1, on the reverse strand, counting down.
TTGCCGTATCGTTTAACTTCTAAAGTTTCTATCCAAGATTGAGGTTTCATATATAGGAACTATAATATGCTGTATTTATTATATCTCATTTGATATTTACTATAATAACTAATGCCGGCTCTTTTTGTCCCGGAAAATTCCTAAAAGCTTAAGTGTTTCAACCAACTGTAATTGCATCTACGTTTAGTTCTTAAAACTTATCCCTAAAATAATAACTGTATTGTAACGATAAATATTTCAATTTTCGAATAGACATTCTGTTTTATTGCAATAATAAGAAGTTGGTGAAACTAAAGAAGTTTCCCTCCCGCAATGGATATCTCGAAACTAAGAGTGGTACAGAAAACTGAAAATATATGGAAACAAAGGGTATGAAATTTGTATGGAAAATGAAAAAAAAAAAAAAAAAATTTTTTTTTTTTTTATATCTCCAAAACTACGATAGGTAACAAGAAACTAATAACATATTTAGATATCAGCGTATGAATTGTATGAAAAAAGATTTTTTTTTTTTTTAACTAAAGGAATACCCCAGGGTAAACCGCAAAGATGCAAAGAGTCGGGGTCTCTCGGCCTCCTGGGGGACGACGGGGTAGGACTATTTCCCCCCCTCCGGGGAGGGTCTCCGGAACCCCGCTCTTTGGTATTCTGGGGTGTCGCGGGGGCTTCCTCCGCCCTCCCCTACCGGGGGTATGGAAAACGTCCCCCCCTCTGTTCCACCGTCGGCTCGAGCCCCCTAAAAGAATTTTTTACGCTGATTTCATAAATGTTATTAGTTTTCTTCTACCTATCGTAGTTTTGGAGATATAAAAAAAATATAAAAAAAAAGTCAAATTTTTTTTTTCCATTTTCCTACAATTTCATTCGCTCATTCCTTAGAGTTACCATGTTTTCTTGAGTACCTACTCTTAGTTTTTCGAGATATCATGCCGGGTAACTTCTTTAAGTTTGGCCTAAGAAGTTTAGGGAAAGATTTACATTCCAAAGGAGCTTCGTTCGTATGTAGATATACCTGAAGCGCGTGACGTCATAGTCCAACGTCAGACTCTTCATGGGTCACGTTTGACTGTGACGTCAGAAGTTGCGTAATTTACGCTTGTCGTCATATATATATATACTATTATATATTATAATATATATATATATATATATATATATATATAATATTATATATTATTATATATATATATACTATATATATAATATATATATATATATCGTAAAATCAAATGTTCCGCAAATGGTTTTTGAGATTTATAGAGTCGAATAGATTGTTGCGAATAAATGTCCCAAAAGTACTCATTTTGGGATTTATTGTTTTTTGGGGTATCACTGAAACGAATACCAGGCGTAGTCCGCCCCGTGTCAGGAGTCGGGGTTTCTTCGGGCCTCTAGGTGGACTAACGGGGGGACTAATCCCCCCCTTCGGGGATGGTCTCCGGAACCCCGCCTTTGGTCTTTGGTGTCGCGGGGGTTCCTCCGACCATCCTCTCCGGGGTATGAAACGTCCCCCGCCCCCGTCCCCCATCGGTCGAACCCCCTAAAAAGGGTAAATACTCCCTTCATTTTAGGGGGCTCGTTGACTCAGTGCCGTAAAAGTAACCCCTAAACTTTACTGATCCACTATGCTGTAAAACTAGCCCTAACTTTTACTAATAGACTGTTTATTAGCTGCCGAAAGATAATATGGCCTTTATGTAGTTTATGTAGTTTGGCATATATATATATATAGTATATATATACTGATATATATATAATAGTATATATATTATATATATATTATATATATATATATATATATATAATATATATATATATATATATATATATATATAATATATATATATAGTTTTAAATAGTTACCGTCACAATAGTTTGAAATTTTTTGCCAGGGCTTCAAAAAAAAATTTAAAATCATTCAATCTCTTCTTATCAGGAAGGATAAATTTTTTTTTCTGCGAAAAATATGATTTCCATCACCTACAATAAAAGTTAAATTTCTCTCGTTGTTTAGTAAACCATCACATGAAATAGCAGATTGTATAAAACTTTTTTGTTCCAAGCTTAAATTGTTAGATTGCAAAAAAAGCCAAAAAAGCACTTTAATCATTAAAATATACATTATAATTATTAGTCTTCAAAAGACATGTACACTTAAACAAGATAACTTAAAAATGAAAAAAATATTATTTGGCATAGTCTATTCCCTTGTCTGTCAGGTTGTCAGTTTCATAACGCTTTTTTGCATATATTGTCAGATTCCAAAATACTATACCAACATATCGAATACATATTATATATTTATATATATATATATATATATATATATATATAGTATATTATATATATATATCTATAGTATATATATATATATATATATATATATATATATATATATATATATATATAGTATATATATATATATAATATACCATATATACAGCGTATGTATATATATATATATATATATATATATATATATATAAAGTATTGTATCAGCTCCATACATTTATTAGAAAAATAAACATCTATACAATATATATATATATATATATATTATATATATATATTATATAATATATATATATCACTATATATATAAATAGTATATATTATACTATATATATATATATATATATATATATATATATATATAATATATACTATATATATATATATATAAATACTATTATATATATATATATATTATATATGTATATATATATATAATATCTATATTCCACATATACTGTAGCATACGCAGTGTGACGTAAGAGTTAGGTCACTTACGCAAACTCCCACGTCAGAGTATGACGTCACGCATTTCAGCTATACGTACATACGAACGAAGCTCCTTTTAAATATACATAAGGCCGAAGTTTAATAAACGACTGCATCTAAAATGCAATCCAATAGGTTTCAACTTCTTCCCCTATTCACTTCATACATTGTCGAGATGCTGAAAAATATTTTTAAATTCAATGTTCTTTCTTGCTTTATTTTTCTTTGTATATATTTCGAATACAGACATTCAATTTTCTTCATCATATAATCTTTCTGAAGTTTGAATCTCACCCTATCTAATACTTCTTCTTTCAATCGTTGCATCGTCACTTGCGTGTAGAAATTGACGAGCTGAGTTAAATACAATTTCTATATTTTAATAATTTAATATTTGATATCAGATAAAATCATTAAAAATGTTACTATATGATTTCCACTGATTGGGATGTCACTCGCTGTTTTTCCGTGCGTTCGCATTTTTTTTTTATCTCTTTGTTCCTCCTATCTGAACGCTTCATTTCTTTTTCCTTTACTTGCCAAAATTCTATTGACTCCAATATATCAAATTAGGACCAGCCTGTTCGTTTTTTCTTTTATTTATAAATATTGGTTATCTCATCAATTTTTGTTATTTCCATAAGGCAACTACTAATTAAGACATATCTTATCAACTATCACACATACTTACAGACTACAACTACTAACTCAACTATCAACTACAATATTCATACAAATACATAAATACAAATACAAATATCAATACAAATACAAATATCAAATACAAATACATAATATCAATTACAAATACTACTACAACTAACAATGACAACTACATCTATCAAAATCATTACTATCTAAATATCCAGGGTGTTTGGAGTCGGAGTCGGAAGTCGGAGTTTCGCGTGAGGTCGCGGGAGTCGCCGAAGTCGCGGTAGTCGGGAGTTCGTGCCATTTTCAGGGTTCGGAGTCCGGAGGTTTCGGAGTCGTGGTCGGTAACTTTGTCAAGATGGTAGAGTTGGAGTCAAAAATTTTGAATTGACCAAGTTATTGGAATGTGTTGGGTTTCTGTGGGTGTACTTCAATCTACTTTCATGCCAGTTCATCTGAACTTTGCGACTTTCATAATCTCAAAATTGCAATTGCTATAACTTCGAAGTTTTTTAACCCTGCACTTATGTTTCAATTGACCTATATTCTTAAATGAAATTCTAACTCTTCACCTAACCCATCCTTAATTATTTATAGATCGTAAGAATAAGACCTATGGTTACGAAGAGAAATTTCTTCTCACTGATCAATGAATTCTACTATGCTGCTGTGTTTATTTGATTCTATCCAACATGGAAGCCTAACGAAGATCAATAACAAAAAGCTTTAATTCGGCACTTTGCCAACTGTTGGTATTGTAATTAAAGGGTTTTGCAAGATGTTCAAGAAGAAAAGGATACATCTGATACTATTGTAAGATGGATGAACTACAACTATCTCCAATTACTACCGTCTCAAGTCATGTTTTCAGGAAAGCTCCAGAAGCTGATTAGTATAAAAGCTTCTAGATATTGAAAGAGCTTAGTCGAAAGCGTCGGACTGCTCTACCAAAGCAAGTTTAAAGCCGTTTGGTAGTTTTCCTCCCCCCTCCTTCTTTTTTGGCCCCCCCCTCCTTCTCCTTTCAAGCATTAAAAATCAAGACCTAAGAGGAAAAGATGATAGGAAGGGCTTGGCTCAGATGCTATATATATTATTTATATTTATATAGTATATATAATATATAGTATATATATAATATATTATTATATATAATAGTAATATATATATATATTATATATATATATATAATATATAATAATATATATATACTATAAACGTGGAACTTCAAAAAAGTATTTATCTACTCTGAAAAGCTCAAACATCTTTTCAATTTAGTCCGGAGGAAGAAAGCTAACAAAGAAACCTAGCTTTTAATGAGTATTCATCGTAGCCGCACAAATATAAACAACGGAAGTTTCAATCATTTTTGTTGTTGGCGAGAAAAATAAGAATGTTTTATAATGAAGAAAATGATTCTTTTTATTTTTATTCTTCTAAGTTACTATTAATGTTACATTATTGTCAATGTTATATTTGCTTCGGACTGAGTCAATTTTCCCCCTCCAGCTAAAAATGGACATAAATTCTTAATTTTCAGCCAATTTTGATAGGAAAAGAAACAAACTGTAGCTTTTTTCTGACCACTGAAAACGTCGTTTTCGAGTGTTTTTCCTTTGTCTGTAGTCATCTTTCCAGAATTTTTCATTTTGTTTAAAACCTATCGTTTTTTGACATTGCTCCTTTCAACGTTTTACCAATTTATTTCGAAACATGACTTCATAATTGAGAATATACGTTTGATGGGGTCCATTACCTAAAAATGCACGAAATAAGTTATGTTTTTTGATTTGGTTTTAAATTTGTGCTCAGCCAGTATCCAAATTCAAAACT
>JABUQX010009430.1:22500-23907 GCA_015478945.1 Trachelipus rathkii | reverse complement strand
CTAAGCAGACTCGCTCTTGGCTTAGCTTCATTTCATATGTAACAAAAAGAAGACAAGTGAAATGGGATCAAAAATAAATTTTATGAATCGTTCACTTAAATTTTTTTCTTATATTTATTTTTTATTATTATTAATGTTATTTTATAATAAATTGAATAAAATAAATAAATTTCATCAATATTAATTTTTTGAATATTAAGAAAAGGTCATTATTTCAAAATCCTCAAATACTATTGGCCATAATAATAAAAATAATAAAACAAAAATAAAAACAATAAAAAATATATAAAATATATTAAAATAAACATATATATTATATAAGGTATATCATACATTATAAAATTTATATTTTTGACAAGTGGAGGCTTGGATGGAGAGGAAGGGAATAAGGATGGAGGTGGGTAGAATTAAGAGTGGGAACGTAAGTGAACAAGGTAATAAGGATAAGTATTTAAGAGCGCCTCCAAATAAATCAGTTGAAACTTGAATGTAAACAAATTGAAACTGAACAAATCTGGAAGCAAATGAAGGAAGCGATTGTTAGTAGTGCAAAAGAAATATGTGGATGTGCTAAAGTAGGAAGTAAGATTGTTAAAAGTGAGTGTAGGATGAAGAGGGATGGCAACGGTTGAAAGTTAAAAAGAATCGTGGTTAAATGTACTAAAAACCAATGATGAGGTCTCAAAAGAAAGAAGTCTGGAATTAAATAAGACGAAAAAAAGGAAACCTAAAAGATTCAAACGTAGGAGGAAAAAAGAGATAGATGAACAGTTTTCAAGGAGGTTGAATGGGGACTTACAAGAGAATAGGAAGCTCTTCTGCAAGGAAACGCGAAAGGTTAAGAAAGAGAATAAGGGGAATTTGCTTAAAATAATGAATTGGGATGGTGCTTTCGTAACTGATGAAATGGATGTGAGGAGAGTGTGGAGGGAACACTTTGAAAATCTGCATAACATTGGTAGTAATGAAGAGGTGATAGTGAATGTGTATTCGCTTGATGGTGTAGGAAGGAACAGGTATTTTGGGAATGAGGCCTTTAGTAAGGAGGTAATGGGTAGAGTGAGGAAGTTGAAGAATAGAAAAACAGTAAGCATACATGAAATTTCTGGTGAAATGATCAAGAACGGAGGCCAGATGGTGATTGAGTGGATTTGGAAGTTGTGTTACAAAGCGCTTGGGAGGGTGTGGTTTCGAGGGATTTGGATGAGAGCAGTAATAGTACCCTTATATAAGGGCAAGGGGTTAAGGGTAATTGTAGGAATAATAGGGGGATTAGTTTATTGAGTGCTGTAGGGAAGATATATGCTGGGATTTTGGTGCGTTTAGAGCTGGTAGAGAATGAGTGGATCAAATTTTTACATTGAAACAAATGATTGAGAAAATGAGAGAGAAGAATAAATTGTATTT
>JABUQX010009430.1:12500-17500 GCA_015478945.1 Trachelipus rathkii | reverse complement strand
GACTTGAAAGGAACTGATTGGTTGAAGAACAGGTGAGTTTTAGGAAGTGTAGAGATGGTGGATAAATCCTTTACATTGAAAACAAATGATTCAAAAAGTGAGAAGAAGAAGAATAAATTGTATTTAGTTTTTATTAACTTGCAACAGGCGTATGAGAGGATTGATAGGAAATCTCTTTGGTTAGTGTTAGTGATATATGATGCTGTAGTAGACTTCCGAATAGAATCCAAAAAGAATAGATTTAGTTAGGAATTTTTTACAAATGTATAGATGTGGTAGGTAGAGGGAGATATGAAGTGTGTGTATTGTCTTGTCTTATTGGATTTGGATAAAAAGTGTTCTTACCCTTGCGAAGAGCATTGATAATAATGTGATGTGGATAATAAATTTGTAAATTATCCTATCCACATCACATTATTGACAATGCTCTTCTCAAGGCTAAGAAAACACTTTTTACCCAAATCCAATTAAGACAAGACAATAACCACACTTCATATCTCCCGTCTACCTTACCCACATCTCATAACCTTTGCAAAAAATTCCTACTTAAATCTATTCTTATTTCTTCCTCCAACATACTTCCTTTCAAAAAAATCTTCAAATCCCATACCCCACACTGAATTCCATTACCTCTCCAATTGTGGTCTATAAAAATTCCCCCTGTGCCAACTCAATAATTTATACATGGTGGAAACACATGCTTTCCCCTACTCAATTAGCAACAAAATACGACCTTCTCCAGGTAACCCTAAGTCTGCCCATACCTTCCACAGATCCAACAACATAATCATAATTATCCAACATAGGACCACATGACACCCAATTAATTCACATTGAAAATTTACAACTTGGAAAACTTTCCAAATCTTTTTGCATAACGAATTCCAACAATTACAATATACAAAGAAACGACTCGCATATAGATCCTATATTAAATAACATTCGGCACTCCTCACCTTTTTTCAAAAAACTTAAAACTAAACTTTTGGAAATTAATTTTCATAATTTTATATTTTGATTTAATATTTTTTTTATATTTTCATTAATATTTAATTTAGTTGACATGAAACAGAAGCTGAAAGAGGACCAAGATTGTGGTCGAAAGCTTTTGCTAACATATTGTAATAAATTTTCTTTTAAGGAATCCTTAAGAATTATTTAATCAAGACATTTTAACCTATTATTACTACTGGCGTTCTAAGCTATTTATATCTTGAAACAATATATTATATCATGCCTGTTAACAACATACCGATTGTGGATTTCTAACTCAGGAAAAAATTCAAGGATTACATGGATTGTATGATCTCTGCCAACATTAAGAAAGTTCAATTTCTATTTATAAAGGATTGTTTAAGTAAATGAATAATACCTAAAACCCTTATACCTCATAGCGTTAAATTCAACAAATTTGAACCTTTTCCCGATATTTTTCGTCACCTACTAATCAATAAGATATCTAACATTAAATTGGAAATAAAAATTGCTTTCTGTAAATGCTTTAAAAAATTATCTGTTTAAACTTTAAATTTCAAGTTATTTATTTTTAAGTCTGATCCAATTATCTTATCATTTCCGATGGCCAACGACAAATAAGCTTCAGTTATGCTGCATCTTAACTTTCTTACTGCCGCGTCTCGGCTTTCTACAAGCCTCAGCTGCTTAACAGCAATTTTTGCCCTCATGGACCAATTCACAGATGAATTTACATTACCGTTTTAAATATTCTGACTCGTCTCCTGAGAGCTCTTGAGTTTACATGAAGAACTTTTATATATCAAGATCACCCAAAAAGTCGTCGACGTATTGTGCATATATATAATATAATATATATAATAGATATATAATATTATATATATATAAATATAGTATATAATTATAATATATATATATATATATATAATATATATAAATAATAATAAATATATATATATATATATATATAATTATATATATATATAATTATATATATATATATATATATATAATATATATATAATAATAAATAATATATTATATATATATATATTATTATAATATTAATATATATAGATATATATATATATATATTATATATATATATAAATATTAATATGTATATATATAATATATATTATAATATATATACTTATATGATATTATATATTATATATAGATAATATTATAATAATATATTTATATATATATATAATATATATTAATATAATATAAAATAAAATAAATAAAAGATAAATATAATATATATATATATAGATATATATATATATATATATATATTAAATATATATTATATATATATATATAAATATATATATTATTAATAATATAATATATATATAATTATTATAATATATAATATATTGATATATATATTATATATATATAATATATATTAATATATATATTATAAATATAATATATATATATATATATATATATATATATATATATATATATATATATATATATATATATATATAATATATATATATGATAGATATATATTAAATAATATTTTAATATAAATAAAAAAAATTTATATTATATATATATATATAATATATATATATATAAATATATATAATATATATATATATATATAATATATATATAATATATATTATATATATAATATATAATTATATATATATTATATTAATATAATATATATTTATATATATATATATATAATATATATATAGATATATATATAATATATATATTGGTAATTTTTTCCCTTTTGATCCTTTTTTATAATTCGAAGTTCGAGTGCAGTGAATGGTATGGACTCGTGAAAAGATTTTGATATAATATATATAAGATATATAATATATATAATAATATTATATATATATATGAATTTTTATTCAGATTTATAATATAATAATATGAAGAGATTATTTATATATTAAAAAAATAAAAACATTAAATTAATAACCCCATTGCAAAACTGGTTAAAAATCTGTAACCTGAGGAAATATTGATTTTTTTCCAATCTTTTTTTTTTTTTTTTTTTTTTTTTGAGAACACGATGAGAAAAATTAATGTCCGAATTTAAAAATTAATTTAAAATTAATTTATTTTAAATTGTCCAAATAAGCAATTAACTTATGAAAAATTCACAACAACACACACACACACACACACCACACACACACCACACACACACCACCACCACACACCTACCACACACACAAGCACACACACACCTACACAACCACACACGCACACGCACACGCCACCACGCCCACTACAACGCACAACGACACGACAATATATATATATATAAGATATATTATATATATATATATAATTATATATTATATAGTATAATATATATATATATTATATATATTATATATATGCGAATTTTTGCATCTCACTGCACCGAACCCAAAGTACCACACGCCACCGCATCGAACCAGAAAAAACTAATTTTTTCCTTAACCTCTATCTTTCAACGCCACTGGAAAGATGTAGGTACCAGCCATTGCAAAGCCACTGTATTGATTTTAAGAGTGATGTCTTATAACATTTCTGGATACCAGAGATATCTGGAAACACATATTTGTTGCCATTTTAGAAAGAAAGTAGTAAAGAATATTTGGGAAATATAGGCCAAGTTTAAGTACCATCTCTGGTTGTAAATGTTATATATATCTATATATCTATTATGAAGAAAATATTTAAAGAAAACAAGATATTGTATGACTACTAAATGAGTTTTAGAAATGTAGTCATGTCAATGACAGAACCTTTTTAAAATTTATGGAATACATTGACTGACGGCATTGATTCCCGAAGGATATTCCAGTTGATGATTATATATATTAGATTTCAACAAAGATTTGATAAGGTTTCCCATATAAGACTGATAAAAGGGAAATTATTGCAATGTGTACAGGGTGCGAAGTGGTACAAGTGGGATTAAAGAAGGTTGGATGAATAGGAAAAACAGTGTGTACAAAACTAAATGAGAATAAGTCATCGTGGGAAATATGAAAGAGTTGTCCCTCAGGATTCAATGTTTATTGGCCACTATTGTTCCTACAGATATATAAATTGATTTAAACCAATATATCTATTAATGAAAGTTTGCAAATGTTACCATTAGTAGCTTACCCAATAAGGAATAGGAGGGAATCAAAAAATATGATATATATATACTTCTTGGTTGGCAGATAAGAGTGGAAAAATGAATTTTAATATAAATGTATAAAAAGTAAGGTTCTTCACTAGGTTACTCAAATAAAAGTTAACTTAAGATATGAACGGGATTGACTTAGTCTGTGACCAAGAAAAAGGACTTAGGTTTATTAGAATATAGTGAAGATTGAATAGTTCTAATGGGCAGTGTATTGAAGCATGTAATAAAGCAAAAGAGCTAGTATAATAAATCAAATGTCTTTGCAAGAGCAAGAAAGTTAAAGTAACTTATAGTTAACTATGCTATGGGCCAGTATTAGAGTATTTTGTGGAAAAGTTTGGACCCCTGTATTAAGGAAATGACCATAGATTTGCTAGGATAATTTGCCAAACTGCAACGTAGAGCAACAAGGATAATTTCTGAGAATAAGAGCTATGAGGAGAGGCTGAAGGAGTTAGAATGTTTTCTGTAGAAAGACAATAATCAATACAAATCACAAATATATCTATCTATATATATTACGGAAATAATAAAAATTCTTCATGGGAGACCAGGGGCACAGTTGAAGAAAATTAAAAGCACCATCTTATAAAGAAAAGCATCATTCATCTTATTATTGTTTGCGAATTTTTGAAGTTCCACAGTAGTGTTGAGTAGACTCGAATTTCAAACAATAAAGACAGGATGAGTATATGGAGTTGGGTTGATTAGAGTTGAGTGATGTGGTTGTGCTTAGTTTAGACTGTATATATACTATGTAAGTTATTGACAAGGCCTTGGGTGCTTTGATCTGCATGAGCATGTTTGGTGATTGGTTCTATTGGTTGACTGTATAGTCTCGGAGTAAGGACAT
>JABUQX010009430.1:0-2500 GCA_015478945.1 Trachelipus rathkii | reverse complement strand
ATGAAAATTAAACATATAATTTCATTATTAATAATTTAAGATGATAAAAAGGAATACTTTAATTTTCAATTATAAATATTTTCCGAAGAATTTTAGGAAAATATTGGATTTTTCTAGAAGAATAGTTGTATTAAATATAATATATATATATATATATATATATATATTATATATATATATATAATTATATATTATATATATATATTATATATATATATATTATACTATTAATTCATATATATAATTATATATATCTATATATATATAATATATTATAGAATTATATAATATATACTATATATATATATCATATTTAATAAACAAAAATTGATGTTGTGATAGACATATCTCTCAGACGACGCGCAGCCTTGGATTCTTTTTTAGTATACTGCATTTACTTCACTTCTCATTTTATTATAATGGTACACACACACCAAACTTAAAAAAATTGTTCAACGACACTACTTCTTTTTTATTGTAATAACTTTTAAAAGGAAAGCTTTTTCGTCCGACACGGAGACTCTTTCAGATAAGACGAATAAGAACATTTCTTTAAATATGACTGTTCTCATCAGCTCAGTGTGTTTCGTTTGGTCTGCTATTTTTTCATGGTGTATTCGTATGATATTTTAGATGTTTTCAGAATATTCATTTTGTATAAAATCTATCTTAACTTCAACGGGATGCTTATTAGTGTTGTTTACTATTATAACCACCACAAATGCAAAAGGATTCCATGATTTTTGCGATGGTTCGTGTGATATCGATACTCACTCATCCTGATATACTTTCTACTCATGCTCTGACCTTGATAGGTGCTCAGATGTTACGCCTATGATCTGATTAAGATCGAATTATAGCGAAACCCTTTGTTCCCTTGTGCCAGGTCAATCTTGTATTGCTGAATTTAATCGGCTTTGGCAAATGTAATGAATTTCTCTATAATTTTTATATTGCAAGTATAAAAGGGGACATAACTAATACAGCTTTGGGGGAGATTTTCTTTTCGTTTGGGGATATTATATTTTAAGTTTAATGAGGGGTTTTGAGAATGTTTTTTTAGGTGATGTTATATGATGGAATGAGGGTAATATTTTTTGGTATATTTTGTTTTTTTAACGATAATAATTGGTAATTGACGGATTGGTAAAAAGGTTTGGCTTATTTTTTGGGGAAAGGGTATAGTACCCTCAACCAGTCTTTTTTGCTTTGTAACTACCATGCTTTTGTGATGAAACTCAGGATAAAAGTAAGAGGATTTGGAAAAGTATTGTGGATGTATTTTAACAGTCTTTTTGTGGCCTAAGAAGAGGGGGAGAGTAAATACGAAAAGCATACGAGTAAAATAGAGCGTCAACAGAAAGTAATTTTGTTGTTTGGGGAATAATTTAGATACGCCAATGTATAATAGTTTGGTGGAAATGTTGGTTTTCTATATATAGTACTTGCAAGTAATTGTTATTCATGTGAATTAAATGGTCATGACGAGGGCGAATCGAAGTTGTTGGAAGGGCAATTTCTAATGTTATCTGAAGGGTGATAAAAGAAGATATAATAATAAATAAGTTGGAATCATTAGGGTTAGGTGTTTGTGAGGGGGGGAGAACAAATATCATCTACATTATATCCATAACTATTGTTTATAAGGAGTGGGGATAATACTGAATACAACTACTATGATAGTAAATAATATATAATGTATTATAGAGTATGGAGACAGTGGGGTCCCATACCAGGCCGAAGTTTGTAATTGTTATATTTGATTATGAATATTAATATGATTAGTATAGAGGTTGGCTCTCGTTCATATTTAATCTCAATTAATCTCCCTCATTAATTATTATAATATGAGGATGGATGAGTAAAAATTTATTGTAATAATACAATATCATGATTAGACATAAGTTTCTTAACAACTTCAGAATTATTCCTAAATGAATTGCAATTATAAGTAGCAATCTTTCAACCTTTTATCAATAATAAACCCAATTCGCAACATTCGGGAAAACGAGATCGAGAAAGCACAATTTCAAGAGGGAGAATCCAACTCGGAAGCAGAATCAAGTTTCAATAGCTTTTAAAATAACAAATGTCATTAATACATTTTCAATTCTTATAAATATCAGTACGGGAAAACTTAATCAACACATTTCACAAGAGTGTCACAATTCAAATTTAAATTTTAAAACAAGTAAAATTATTTTAACTGGCAACATGAAATTTCACAATAAACATTTTCCTGTTAGTTGAACGCAGTAATTCAAGTTTTTATTAGTAAAATAAAGTTTCTCAAAATGCCAGAATGAATAAATCACTGTAGTAATACGATATCAAAAAACTCACGTGCAGTTTACACTTTCAATTTATACAACCTGTATCTCCATTTTAAAACGCCACGTATCACTAGACAATGTTCTCATGAAAATCCCATAGCAACCCGGCATCACAATCAGTCCGTCTCACAATTCCAAGGAAAGTCATGTTCGATTAGCACTTCTGA
>JABUQX010009429.1:0-12653 GCA_015478945.1 Trachelipus rathkii | reverse complement strand
CTACACTCAAATAACACAAATATCACGTAAGTTTTAACCTTATGTCGTGCAAAATGTGATTTTTTTAAGTAAAACTTTACGTTCGAATGAACCAGTAAAATCTTTACGCGAGGTTTTCCATTTATAGCGTAAGAAAATCCACGTTAGATCAAATAGAAATATTACGTAAGTTTTTTGTTTTCTTAATGGAAATTCTCACGTAGGGTTTGTTTTAAAATCCGTAAGATTCTTTTCTTTTTTAACAAAAATCACACGCTACACTCAAATAATACAAATATCACGTAGTTTTTTAATTATGTCGTGGAAAAATCATTTTTTTAAGTAAAACTTTACGTTCGAATGAACCAGTAAAATTTTTACGCGAGGTTTTCCTTTTTTAGCGTAAGAAAATTCCACATTAGCTCGAATAAAAATATTACGTAAGTTTTTCGTTTTCTTAATGGAAATTCTCACGTAGGGTTTGTTTTAAAATCCGTAACATTCGTTTCTTTTTTAACAAAAACCACACGCTACACTCAAATAACACAAATACGTAGGTTTTTACCTTATGTCGTGAAAAAAGTGATTTTTAAGTAAACTTACGTTCGAATGAACCAGTAAAATTTTACGCGAGGTTTTCCTTTTTTAGCTTAATAAAATCCATATTTGCTCGAATCAAATAAAATTATTACGTAAGTTTTTCGTTTTCTTATTTGAAATTCTCACGTATTGTTTGTGTTTGAAAATCCGTAAGATTCGTTTCTTTTTTTAAAAAAAACCACACGCTACACTCAAATAACACAAATATCACGTAAGTTTTTTCCTTATGTCGTGGAAAAGTGATTTTTTTAAGTAAAACTTTACGTTCGAATGAACCAGTAAAATTTTTACGCAAGGTTTTAGTTTTTTAGCGTAAAAACATCCACATTAGCTCGAATAAAAATATTACGTATGTTTTTCGTTTTCTTAATGGAAATTCTCACGTAGGGTTTGTTTTAAAATCCGTAAGATTCGTTTCTTTTTTAACAAAAACCACACGCTACACTCAAATAACACAAATATCACGTAGGTTTTTACCTTATGTCGTGGAAAAAGTGATTTTTTTAAGTAAAACTTTACGTTCAAATGAACCAGTAAAATTTTTACGCGAGGTTTTCCTTTTTTAGCGTAAGAAAATCCACATTAGCTCGAATAAAAATATTACGTAAGTTTTTCGTTTTGTTAATGGAAATTCTCACGTAGGGTTTGTTTTAAAATCCGTAAGATTCGTTTCTTTTATAACAAAAACCACACGCTAAACTCAAATAACACAAATATCACTGAAGTTTTTTCCTTATGTCGTGGAAAAAGTGTTTTTTTTAAGTAAAACTTTACGTTCGAATGAACCAGTAAAATTTACGAGAGGTTTTCCTTTTTTAGCAGTTAAGAAAAGCCAATTAGCTCTAATAAAAAATATTACGATAAGATTTCGTTTTCTTTATTGAAATTCTCACGTATGGTTTTTTTGAAAATCCGTAAGATTCGTTTTTTTTTAACAAAAACCACACGCTACACTCAAATAACACAAATATCACGTATTTTTTAATTATGTCGTGGAAAAATCATTTTTTTAAGTAAAACTTTACGTTCGAATTGAACCAGTAAATTTTTACGCGAGGTTTTCTTTTTTAGCGTTAGAAAATCCACATTAGCTCGAATAAAAATATTACGTAAAATTTTCGTTTTCTTAATGGAAATTCTGACGTAGGGTTTGATTTAAAATCCGTAAGATTCGTTTCTTTTTTAACAAAAACCACACGCTACACTCAAATAACACAAATGTCACGTAAGTTTTTACCTTATGTCGTGGAAAATGATTTTTTTAAGTAAAACTTTACGTTCGAATGAACCAGAAAATTTTACGTGGGGTTTTCCTTTTTTAGCGTAAGGAAAATCCACATTAGCTCGAATAAAAATATAACGTAATTTTTTCGTTTTCTTCATGGAAACTCTCACGTAAGGTTTGTTTTAAAATTCGTAAGATTCGTTTCTTTTTTAACAATAACCACACACTACACTTAAATAACACAAATTTCACGTAAGTTTTTTAATTATGTCGTGGAAAAAGTGATTTTTTAAGTAAAACTTTACGTTCGAATGAACCAGTAAAATTTTTACGCGAGGTTTTCCTTTTTTAGCGTAAGAAAATCCACATTAGCTCGAATAAAAATATTACGTAAGTTTTTCGTTTTCTTAATGGAAATTCTCACGTAGAGTTTGTTTTAAAATCCGTAAGATTCGTTTCATTTTTTACAAAAACCACACGCTACACTCAATTAACACAAATGTTACGTAAGTTTTTTCCTTATGTCGTGGAAAAAGTGATTTTTTTAAGTAAAACTTTACGTTCAAATGAACCAGTAAAATTTTTACGCGAGGTTTTCCTTTTTTAGCGTAAGAAAATCCACATTAGCTCGAAAAAAATATTACGTAAGTTTTTCGTTTTCTTCATGGAAATTCTCACCTAGGGTTTGTTTTAAAATCCGTAAGATTCATTTCTTTTTTAACAAAAACTACACGCTACACTCAAATAACACAAATATCACGTAAGTTTTTTAATTATGTCATGGAAAAAGTTATTTTTTTAATTAAAACCTTACGTTCGAATGAACCAGTAAAATTTTTAGCCGAGGTTTTCATTTTTTAACGTAAGAAAATCCACATTAGCGCGAATAAAAACATTACGTAAGTTTTTCGTTTTCTTAATGGAAATTCTCACGTAGGGTTTGTTTTTAAATCCGTAAGATTCGTTTCTTTTTTAACAAAAACCACACGCTACACTCAAATAACACAAATATCACGTAAGTTTTTTACCTTATGTCGTAAAAAAGTGATTTTTTTAAGTAAAACTTTACGTTCGAATGAACCAGTAAAATTTTTACGCGAGGTTTTACCTTTACAGCGTAAGAAAATCCACATTAGATCGAATAGAAATATTACGTAAGTTTTTTGTTTTCTTAATGGAAATTCTCACGTAGGGTTTGTTTTAAAATCCGTAAGATTCGTTTCTTTTTTAACAAAAACCACACGCTACACTCAAATAACACAAATATCACGTAAGTTTTTTACCTTATGTCGTAAAAAAGTGATTTTTTTAAGTAAAACTTTACGTTCAAATGAACCAGTAAAATTTTTACGCGAGGTTTTCCTGTTTTAGCGTAAGAAAAAAAATCCACATTAGCTCGAATAAAAATGTTACGTAAGTTTTTCGTTTTCTTAATGGAAATTCTCACGTAGGGTTTGTTTTAAAATCCGTAAGATTCGTTTCTTTTTTAACAAAAATCACACGCTACACTCAAATAACACAAATATCACGTAGGTTTTTACCTTATGTCGTGGAAAAAGTGATTTTTTTAAGTAAAACTTTACGTTCGAATGAACCAGTAAAATTTTTACGCGAGGTTTTAGTTTTTTAGCGTAAAAACATCCACATTAGCTCGAATAAAAATATTATGTAAGTTTTTCGTTTTCTTAATGGAAATTCTCACGTAGGGTTTGTTTTAAAATCCGTAAGATTCGTTTCTTTTTTAACAAAAATCACACGCTACACTCAAATAACACAAATATCCCGTAAGTTTTTTCCTTATGTCGTGGAAAATGTCATTTCTTTAAGTAAAACTTTACATTCGAATGAACTATTAAAATTTTTACGCGAGGTTTTCCTTTTTAAGCGTAAGAAAATCCACATTAGCTCGAATAAAAATATTACGTAAGTTTTTCGTTTTCCTAATGGAAATTCTCACGTAGGGTTTGTTTTAAAATCCGTAAGATTCGTTTCTTTTTTAACAAAAACCACACGCTACACTCAAATAACACAAATATCACGTAAGTTTTAACCTTATGTCGTGCAAAAAGTGATTTTTTTAAGTAAAATTTTACGTTCGAATGAACCAGGTAAAAATCTTTACGCGAGGGTTTCCATTTAATAGGGTAAGAAAACCCCGTTTAGACAAAAAGAAAAATTTCCGTAAGTTTTTTGTTTTCTTAAGGAAATTCTCACGTAGGGTTTGTTTTAAAATCCGTAAGATTCTTTTCTTTTTTAACAAAAATCACACGCTACACTCAAATAACACAAATATCACGTAGTTTTTTAATTATGTCGTGGAAAAATCATTTTTTTAAGTAAAACTTTACGTTCGAATGAACCAGTAAAATTTTTTACGCGAGGTTTTCCATTTTTAGCGTAAGAAAATCGACATTAGCTTGAATAGAAATATTACGTAAGTTTTTCCTTTTTTTAATGGATTCTTTTCGTTTTTAACAAAAATCACACGCTACACTCAAATAACACAAATATCACGTAGGTTTTTACTTATGTCGTGGAAAAAGTTATTTTTTATAAGTAAAACTTTAAGTTCAAATGAATCAGTAAAATTTTTTACGCGAGGTTTTCCTTTTTTAGCGTAAGAAAATCCACATTAGCTCGAATGAAAAATATTACCGTAAGTTTTTCGTTTTGTTAATGGAAATTCTCACGTATTGTTTGTTTTAAAATCCGTAAGATTCGTTTCTTTTTTTTAAAAAAAAACCACACGCTACACTCAAATATCACAAATATCACTAAGTTTTTACCTTATGTCGTGGAAAAAGTGATTTTTTTTTTAAGTAAAACTTTACGTTCGAATGAACCAGTAAAATTTTTACGCGAGGTTTTCCTTTTTTAGCGTAAGAAAATCCACATTAGCTCGAATAAAAATATTACGTAAGTTTTTCGTTTTCTTAATGGAAATTCTCACGTAGGGTTTGTTTTAAAATCCGTAAGATTCGTTTCTTTTATAACAAAAACCACACGCTAAACTCAAATAACACAAATATCACGTAGGTTTTTACCTTATGTCGTGGAAAAAGTGATTTTTTTTAAGTAAAACTTTACGTTCAAATGAACCAGTAAAATTTTTACGCGAGGTTTTCCTTTTTTAGCGTAAGAAAATCCACATTAGCTCGAATAAAAATATTAACTATAAGTTTTGTCGGTTTTGTTTCTGGAAAATTCTCAGTAGGGTTTTGTTTGTAAAATCCGCTAAGATTCGTTTCTTTATAACAAAAACACACGCTAAACTCAAATAACAACAAATATCACGGAAAGTTTTTTTCCTTATTGCTCGCCCCCCCCCCCCCCCCCCCCCCCCCCCCCCCCCCCCCCCCCCCCCCTGAAAAAGTGTTTTTTTTAAGTAAAACTTTACGTTCGAATGAACCAGTAAAATTTTTACGAGAGGTTTTCCTTTTTTAGCGTAAGAAAATCCACATTAGCTCTAATAAAAATATTACGTAAGATTTTCGTTTTCTTCATGGAAATTCTCACGTAGGATTTGTTTTAAAATCCGTAAGATTCGTTTTTTTTTAACAAACACCACACGCTACACTCAAAAAACACAAATATCACGTACGTTTTTTAATTATGTCGTGGAAAAAGTCAATTTTTTAAGTAAAACTTTACGTTCGAATGAACCAGTAAATTTTTACGAGGTTTTCCATTTTTAGCGTAAGAAAATCCACATTAGCTCGAATAAAAATATTACGTAAAATTTTCGTTTTCTTAATGGAAATTCTGACGTAGGGTTTGATTTAAAATCGGTAAGATTCGTTTCTTTTTTAACAAAAACCACACGCTACACTCAAATAACACAAATATCACGTTAGTTTTTACCTTATGTCGTGGAAAAATTGATTTTTTCAAGTAAAACTTTACGTTCGAATGAACCAGTATATTTTTACGCGAGGTTTTCCTTTTTTAGCGTAAGAAAATCCACATTAGCTCGAATAAAAATATAACGTAATTTTTTCGTTTTCTTCATGGAAACTCTCACGTAGGGTTTGTTTTAAAATTCGTAAGATTCGTTTCTTTTTTAACAATAACCACACACTACACTTAAATAACACAAATTTCACGTAAGTTTTTTAATTATGTCGTGGAAAAAGTGATTTTTTAAGTAAAACTTTACGTTCGAATGAACCAGTAAAATATTTACGCGAGGTTTTCTTTTTTAGCGTAATGAAAATCCACATTAGCTCGGATAAAAATATTACGTAAGTTGTTCGTTTTCTTATGGAAATTTTGTCACCTAGGGTTTGTTTTTAAAACCGTAAGATTCAGTTCTGTTTTTACAAAAAACTACACGCCTACACTCAAATAATCAAATATCACGGATAAAGTTTTAATTATTGTTCATGGAAAAAAGTTAATTGTTTTTAGTAAAACCTTACGTTCGAATGAACCAGTAAAATTTATTAGCCGAAGGTTTTCATTTTTTAACGTAAGAAAATCCACATTAGCGCGAATAAAAAACATTACGTAAGGTTTTTCGTTTTTTTAAGGGAAATTCTCACGTAGGATTTGTTTTAAAAAATCCGGAAGATTCGGTTCTTTTTTAACAAAAACCACACGCGTACACTCAAATAACACAATGATCACGTAAATATTTTGTTTTTGTTTTGGGAAAATGTGATTTTTTTAAGAAAAACTTTACGTTCGAATGAACCAGTAAAATTTTTAAGCGAGGTTTTCCTTTTTTAGCATAAGAAAATTCACATTAGCTCGAATAAAAATATTACGTAAGTTTTTCGTTTTCTTCATGGAAAGTCTCAAGTAGGGTTGTTTTTAAAATCCGTTAATATTCGTTTCGTTTTTTTAAACAATAACCACACACTACAACTTAAAGAACACAAATTTCACGTATTTATTAATTATGTCGTGGATAAAAAGTGATTTTTAAGTAAAACAATTTACGTTCGAATGAACCAGTAAAATATTTACGCGAGGTTTTCTTTTTTAGCGTAAGAAAATCCACTTTAGCTCGAATAAAAATATTACGTAAGTTTTTCGTTTTCTTAATGAAATTCTCACGTAGGGTTTGTTTTAAAATCCGTAAGATTCGTTTCTTTTTTAACAAAACCACACGCTACACTCAAATAACACAAATATCACGTAAGTTTTCCTTATGTCGTGGAAAAAGTGATTTTTTTAAGTAAAACTTTACGTTCGAATGAACCAATTAAAATTTTTACTCGAGGTTTTCCTTTTTTAGCGTAAGAAAATCCACATTAGCTCGAAAAAAATATTACGTAAGTTTTTCGTTTTCTTCATGGAAATTCTCACGTAGGGTTTGTTTTAAAATCCGTAAGATTCGTTTCTTTTTTAACAAAAACTACACGCTACACTCAAATAACACAAATATCACGTAAGTTTTTTAATTATGTCATGGAAAAAGTTATTTTTTTAATTAAAACCTTACGTTCGAATGAACCAGTAAAATTTTTAGCCGAGGTTTTCATTTTTTAACGTAAGAAAATCCACATTAGCGCGAATAAAAACATTACGTAAGTTTTTCGTTTTCTTAATGGAAATTCTCACGTAGGGTTTGTTTTAAAATCCTAAAGATTCGTTTCATTTTTTAACAAAAACCACACGCAACGCTCAAATAATACAAATATCACGTAAGTTTTTTCCTTATGTCGTGGAAAAAGTGATTTTTTTAAGTAAAACTTTACGGTCGAATGAACCAGTAAAATTTTTACGCGAGGTTTTAGAGTTTTAGCGTAAGAAAATCCACATTAGCTCGAATAAAAATATTTCGTAAGTTTTTCGTTTTCTTAATGGAAATTCTCACCTAGGGTTTGTTTTAAAAATCCGTAAGATTCGTTTCTTTTTTAACAAAATCCACACGCTACACTCAAATAACACAAATATCACGTAAGTTTTTACCTTATGTCGTGGAAAAAGTGATTTTTTTAAGTAAAACTTTACGTTCGAATGAACCAGTAAAATTTTTATACTTTTTTTTATATACTTTTCACTTCGATAGCATCTACCTACACCAACTGTAGTATACTTATGAATACTCCTGTGTTTAAAGAAAGTATTACTTACACACATACCTCTCTTTTCACAGAAATTAATCACCTTCCTACCATTCTCTTTTTCTCTAGACACCCAAGACCACCTGTTATACCATCCCTTTTTTGATCCGACCATTTAGGTTACCCAACAATGTCAATATGAAGCTCCTACTCACCCACCCTATCCAAATCATCATTCAGATTTTGATTCTATATACAGGGTGTTTCAAGACCTTACTGACAAAGTGATTGCGGAGATAGGTTACTTGTAGGTGAAACCTTTTAGTTAAATGAACATTCTCCTCCAAGGCTCCCCAGAGGGGGTTATGCGCATCGGAAGACGTGCGCAGACAGACATGTGTACGTCATGTGTAGAGGTCCTATACGCGTGGGTAGCAGTTACAAATTGCCCGTTGTTATGTTATAGTGCAGTGCGTGTTGCTATAAACATAAGATACAGCTACGCTAAACTCCCAGAAATGGTGATGTGTTATGGTGAGGCAAGGGGAATATACGTGGGGCCCGTCGCATCTACGTGGAACGAAACCCCAACAGAAGACATCCTCACCATACAACGTTTGCGTCCGTCCTGCGGGAGACGGATACCCTCCGTTATGGCAACGTCGGTGGTGGCATTCGTGCTGTGCGGACACCGCTCCTAGAGGATGCCGTCGTTGAATGTTTATCAACAACTGGTTCACAAGTACGCGTAGTGTGGCGCATATTATGCACGTAAGCAACTCCACAGTGTGGAGAATCGTGCGGGAGTACAACCTCCATTCGTTCCACCTGTGCAGGGTGCAAGCCTTGGGGCCTGCCGACTATACACCACGTCTGTACTTTGTACGGTAGTTTCTCCGGCAGTCTACATAGGATGCTGCCTTCCCCCGATACTTCTCTTCACAGATGAGGTGATCTTTATACGGGACGGCTATTTTAACACCAGGAATAGCCACGTATGGGACTACGAGAACCCGCATGCTATTGCTGAACGTTGTCACCAACACCGGTTCTCCGTCAACATCTGGGCAGGTATTGTTGGCCAACACCTGTTAGGTCCCGTCGTTCTCCCGCCAAGGTTAACAGGTGCGGTCTACCTACAGTTCCTGCAGACGACGTTGCAGGACCATCTCAGGGCCCTATGTCTTGCCATGCGACCGCATATCTGGTTCCGATGGGGTCTGGACCCATTGCCTGGCAACCACGGCCGCCGGATCTGACGCCCCTTGACTTCTACCTATGGGGTCACGTTAAGGGTATCATGTATGTGACGCCCGTAGTCAATACTGCGGATCTACTGCACAGAATAAAGGATGCCTTCAACCTCATCAGCCAGGACCCACACGTGCTCGACAGAGTTGCTGTGTTGTTGCTAGGTCGATATTAGGCCGGTGCCCGCGAAGAAGGCCGACACTTTGAACATACATTGTAACCGCATCAATAATGATTACGTATGCCTGTACACATGTTTCATTGTTGTTTACTTACATGTGCTGTACATGTTTGGGCGAAGCTCATCTGATGCGAATACACCAATCAGCATCAAGAGATGGTTCATTTAACAAAAATGTTTGACCTACACATAACCTATCTACTCTGCCCTATCACCTTGTCGATACGCTTGAAACACCCTATATATATATATATATATTGTTATGTTAAGCATATATATATATATATTATTAGCATATAGTTAGTTATATATATGTGCTATTAAGAGCAGCATATATTATACATATATAGTTATGTTATATATGTTATATACATATATATATGCTGCTGGTTACATATAGAATATATATATTATATATATATATATATATATATATATATATATATATTATGCATCCAGAAATCTTTTTCGGGGGGCCAAACAAAAAATCGTTCTATATAAATAAATATATATATATATATATATATATATATATATATAGTTATATATATATATTAAGTTAATATATATTAGTAAAGTTATTATTATATATATATATATATATATATATATATATATATATATATATTATATATACTTCATATGAAGAGGATGAGAAGAAAAATAATGGAGCAATTGATTAGCATGTGTTGGCTTGCGATACACTTTAAAAGATAAAGAAGTTCCTGATGAAACAACTTGAGAAAAGAGAGGGACCTGTGGAAGGAGATATGTTGACGATGTCATTACTGTTGTCCCTGCATCCTTTTCCATTAATGATTTCCTTCTTCAAATTAATAATTAACCCCTCTATCAACTTTACTTACGAAACACAAGTTGATGGATGCATTCCTTGGGACATACGTTATACAAACAGGAACTTTTTTATCTTTTAAAGTGTATCGCAAGCCAACACATACTAATCAATTGCTCCATTATTTTTCTTCTCATCCTCTTCACATTAAAAATAGTTATTTTTAACATGTTTTTGAGATCTTTCAATTATTGTGATCCTCCATATTTGAAACAAGAAGTTGATTTTATTTTTCGTACATTTTGAAACTTAGCCTATCCAAAATTTTTAATTCATAAGAAGTACAAACAGGCTTATTCTAGCTATTTGGGATTAAGAGAACAAATTACTTTTCTAAATGATAACGTTAAAGTCATCCCATTCTCACCTTAACTAGTTGACATTAAATTTATGTTTAAACACCTATTTGACATCACTATAGTATTCAGTTTTCCGGATATCTTATCACAAATTTTGATAAATAATAATACGACTAAATTTGAAAAGACTGGGGGCGTTTACAAAATTCTTTGTGGATTTTGTAATAATTCATATTTCGGTGAAACGTTAAAGACCCTGAAGGTCCGATTAGAACAACATAGGGGTGAGGTTAGAAGAAGAAATGACCAAAATGCCATTTTTAGACATCTATCACAGAATGAGCATATCATTAATTGGGAAGGTGCAACTTTTGTTTAATTCAAAGGACAAAAATCTCATGCAATTATTGTGAATTTTTTTTTCATTATAAATCAAATCTACTTTAATATTTCCGAAGCGATTTTTAATTTTGACCCAATAACAAGAAATTTCATATCTGATAAAATTAAATATTTATCATCAATTAATTTATAGTGAATATTTTTATGTTGCCATCTGTTAATTTGCTTTCATTTTTTATATTTCAGATTTTAATATTATTATTATTTATTTTGGTCAAAATTAACTTTATTTCCATTTAAGTGCTGAGGAGGAGACAAATGCTGTACTCATCTCAATAAATTCAAGTATACAACGTTTAATTTTTATTTTTTTGATTTCCTCATTTTTTTTTTTGGTTGGTTTTAAATTGTTTCTTTACATTTTAAGAGTTTGAGCTGTTTTAAACTCTCTAAAAGTTTATTGCATATATATATATATGAGTTATAGTTGTTGTTATATATATGAAAGAGCAAAGATATTATTAAGTATATAGCATATATATATATATATATATTATTGTTGGTTGACTAAAAGCAAAAGATATATATATATATATATATATATGCAGAAAGAAAGATATGTTACATATATGTTATATAGTCATATATATATATACATATATATATTATAAGTTATTGATTGTGAATTTGGATATATGATATGGAAATGATGGATATTAGTTGGTTGGTTAAGTTGATGTATAGTGGTTAGTTATTGTTGCTGGTTATATTATTATATTATTATTATTATTATATTATATATAAATTATATTATTATTATATTATAACATATATATATATTATATTATGTTATTATTATTATTATATACATATTATTATTGTTATTATATGTAAGAAAGTTAAGAAGAGTGTTATGCTATATATTACAAGGTTGGGTTATTGGTTGTTGGCTGGCTATTGGTTGTATTATTCTATTACAATGCCCGTCCAAATTGAAGATGTATCCATATACATATTATTATTATTATTATTATTATACATATATTTACTATTAGTTATACATATTAGTATATATATATATATATATATATATATTGGTTATTATTACATATATATATTATTGAATAAACATATACATATATTACATATATGGCTACATACATATTGTTACAGGCATGTTATTGACATATACATACATATTGCTATTATTGATATTGGTTATTATATACATATATATTACATATATATATATTACATACATATATTATATATGATATTGTATATATATATATTATAAGATACAGCTATTGTTGTTACAGCACAGCTGAAGGAGATATATGGTTATAATACATATGTTGATACTGCATTACTACATGCAGCATATATAGCATATATATATATATTATGCATGTTGTTATATATATATATATATATTATATATGTATTAGTAATAATATATATTGGTTGGTTGGTTATATATACTTATATATTATATTGGTTAAGGAAAGAAAGATATATATATATATATATATTGGTTATTATTATTATTATTATTATTATATATATTATTGTTATAGTATATATATTAAGAAAGAAGAAGTATATATATATAATATAATATATTATATTATTATTGTTATTATATATACATATATATATATATTATTATTATATATATATATATATATATATATATATATATTATTATTACATATATATATATATATATATATATATAAAATACATATTTTAAAGATGCACCGATACCATGGTTTCGGTATCGGTATCGGTATCGGTCGATTTTTGAAGTATCGGTATCGAATTTTGTGAGTAGTAGTATCGGTGTATTGGCATCGGTAAAATTTTGCCGATACCTTTACCGATACCAAACATTTTGAGTCTAAATTGATAT
>JABUQX010009428.1:12500-21646 GCA_015478945.1 Trachelipus rathkii | reverse complement strand
CGAGAAAGAGTCTATATGAAACGTTGAAGCGTGCTTGAGCAGCGCATCTCCAACGAAAGGCATTCTCATATACTCGAAAAGCCAAACGGGGGTGGGGGGGGCGGTGATAACATCTGATTCTTGGGAACGTCTTCGAAGAAAGCTCACTATCTGGTGGTATGCCCCGAATTAAGTCAAGAGAAGAAAAGATAGTCGCTGCGGCCAGGTGGGAGGTGGAAAGATTGTATGTGTGGGACCGGATAGATCTTCGAATCGTGGCAGCATTCAGAGCCCTAAAATCACCACAGGGTCTCCGTCCCCGTAGTGCCCTTAGGGAATCATGTGTAGCGGAGAAGACCAACAAACTCTTGGACGTACAATACAAAGCTGTCGCATTGCTCAACTCAGCTTGGCCGGCCTTAAGCTTATCACGTGGAAGTCGACGACCGGATGAAAGGTCGGAGGGCCCACTTCTCTATTGATGCTTCAGTAATTGCCTCTCTTTACTGCAGTCCGCAAGAAGCAAAGATTAATAAGAAGGGAAATTCCTTCTGCAGGAGGGTCAGAAAGGAGAGACTACTGAGAAGTTGAAGTGGGCCAATAGCAGAACACCCCCTTTTAGAGCAGAAAGCAATAATGCACGGGACGTAAAAGAGAAGTATCTCGCCATCCGACAAGTCGGCGATACGAAGAATCGACCATAAGACTTAAAATGGTGACAAAAATCAGCACCGAGGGATGGGCTTGTGTTTGTCACCTCAGCGACGAGAAAACCCATGATGGGAACTTGCGGCGAAGAAAAAGATCCAACGTGCATAACCGCTCTCCATATACCGCGAATGAAGAGCCATTAGGCACAAAAGTTGACGCCGAAAATCTGGAGGGTGGGGTTGGGGGTGGTTGGAATAAGGAGGTTAGCCTGGAAAGCGCAGAAGGCGATGAGGGAGAAGGGAAGGTTGCTTTGGGAAGGTTGAGGCGCAGCTGTTTGCGGGGTGAGGAAGAGCGGGTAGCGTGGTAGGTGTGGAAGAGACTGCGAAACGTTGAAGTAGAGGTTATAGGTTTTGGGCGGCACAACCTGTCAGCTTATGCGGCAAAGCTCAGGGAGAGAATTTGCGGCCGATTCAACGGACTGCAGGACACGTGAGGTGCTCAGTTGGGCATCCTTCTGGAGGAACGAGTGTACGAATTAATTTGCACCTCTCGCGAGAGAAGTGTACCCCCAACAAACCCAGCATTCTCGTCATCAACTCTGATGGTTTTTGATCGCCCAGGGCAACCTCTAAGCAGCGTCTTTACCCGTTCCTCCCTGGTGGGGCCCAAAGCGGTCGTTAATGAGTGTCTGGAGGCGGTTTGTACGGGTTGGTAGAGCCCGAGTTTCTGCTAAACCATCGACACTAATTTTGGCCCAGCAAGACTCTGGGAGATGGATTTCACCACTCTCGCCATACTTCTCTCCTTCTCGTCTTCTATGGACAGGGAAGGCACCAGACTCTGCGAGCTCAACCCAAAGGTCAGGATCGTTTCACAAAGAACAGACTTGAGGAATTGTGTAAAAATCGCATCTCAGTAGGGACATAGGTGAAAGGCGGAGAAATAGGTAGAGGGAGAGGGAGAGAAAAAGAAGGGGGATGAAGGAGGGATTGAGCGGAGCGCGGGTGGAAAAAGCAAAGAAATTACAACCTCAGGAGCTAGACCAAGAAAATTTAAAATGAAATCCAAAAAAAAAAATAATTTTTTATTTTACTTATTTGATGTGACATAAAAGGGTTTCCTCCGCACACAAGATGTTGGCTATCCCGTGTGAAGGAATCCCACGAACAGTGTTTATAATAATAAAATAATAATAATAATAATCATAAGATAATAATTAATAATTTAATAATAATTAAAATAATAATAATAATAATAATATTTTTGTTTTTTTTTACTTATTTGACCTTGAGTGTATAAGGGGTTGCCTCCGCACACAAGGTGTGGCATAATTCCCGTGTGAGGAAGTCCCATGACAAGGGGGATAATAATTATAATAAAAACCAATAATAAATAATAATAATATAATAATAATAATAATAATAATAAAAAAAATAAAAATAATAATACATAATTAATTATAATAATTAATAAAAGAATAATATAATAATAATAATAAATTGATAAGAACAATAAAAATATAATAATAATAATAATAATAATAGATAATAATAGATAATATAATCAATAATAATAATAATAACAGAATGTAATACAAGTGACGTAGGTCTGTATGGAAATACGAAACTGTACCAAAGGTAGGGGGTTCAACTGCTGGGATTGATGCCGGAACAGGCTGGTGCTCCTGCCGCTGCGACTTCGTTTTGAGCTGTTACGAATGGCGTGCAGTGATTTGATTTCAGGAGGAGGCTGTTGAAGAAAAAAGCAGAGAGGAGAAACGCAAACACAATAATAGTGGGGGTAATCACAATTCTAATCCATTGAAGAACCAAAAAGAATATATTAAAAAAATATATATATAGATATTAATTTTTTTTGCGTATTTCTGCGACAGGTTAGAGCTGTAGGAGATTCCTGGTCTTGTTGTAGGTGATCAGGCTCTCGTCCGTGGAGCCAATCTTCGCTCTTCTGGCGCGTCATCATTGCAAAGCTGGCTTGTTAGGACCGCTGCTTTAAGGTTGATTGAGAAGTGAGATGTTCTTTACACTTTTTATTTTGCTACTTCTATAAAGCAGGTGGACCCCTGCCTAAAAAAAAACAAAAACAAGGCATTAGAACAGGGTTAAATCCTGTTATTACTTATTCTACATAGATCATATTACTGCAAGGAAGGAAGAAGAGAAGAGAGAAGAGAAAAAAAGAAAAAGAAGAAAGAGAAGAGAGGAAGAGACAAAAAAGAAGGAGAGAAGAAAGAAAGAGGGAAAGAGAAGAGAAAGAAGAGAAAGAAAGAGAGAAAGGAAAAAAGAGAAAAGGAAAGGAGAGAGAGAGAGAAGAAGAGAAATCTACATAATGAAACCTATGTAGAGTAGCAGTACAAAAATGAATATCAATGTGGAGCTGTTTCATGTGTAGACATACACAGACAGGAAAAGGATCCTCTCCAGCATACCTTCGCATGAAGCAGTATTGTCTTTGGTATAATTGTTATATACTCGGGTACTCAACACATAAAGGGTACCCGTTATGTTTACAACAATACACCTACACATGCAATATAACAAGTAATTTTACCATACAACCATTACACACACACTATATATATATATATATTTATTATTATTATATATATATATATATATATATATATGATATATATATATATATATATTAATATTATATATATATATATATATATTATAATTAGGGAGTTGTACTGATACCAGAAAAGAAGCCGATACCCGATACCCTATTTTTTTAGGTGCCGATACCGATCCCGATACTTTAATTATAATACACAGTAATTAGATAGAACATTTGTGTAATGCTAGGCAACTCAGGATTGCATTACCTGTACAACCAATAATTAGTAATTTATTGAAAATTAGGTTATGCCCCAAAGTAGGTTTATGCTATAAGTTTACAATCATATTTAAAGGAATAATAAATGAAATTATAATATTAATCAGAATAACTTTTTTATGTTTTGTGTTTAATTTTAAAATATTCCCATTTCCATTTTCCAGTAGTAAAGTATAACAAAGTTTATAGCTATCTAGCTTTTATGTTTTTAACCATTATTTACAATTTACAAGAAGATCTTTAACCTGAAACAAATTAAAAATAATAAAAATAGACGAAAGAAAAGACCTAAATTAATCAGGTGGAAAATAAAAAAAATTAAAAAATTCTTTTTATTCAGACCTGACATAATTAATTAATATTACTCCTTCAAGATTAAAAGATAGATATCATTCAATTACTCAAAAATTCAAAGAATTCAAATGGGGTCTGATGCAAAACCCATTAGCTTTCACTAGTACTGGCGAGAGCATGTTCCTCTTGTGTTGTGTGTTTACAGATTCCCACCTACGACTAAAAAAATCCGTCCATCGTCGACTGATGAGGAGGGACTTATAAATTTGCTTGCAGCACATTATAATAATGGAACGTTGGCCCATTTCATTGCCACCAATGAAAGATTCTCTTCATGTAGACAACATCTGTTTATGTTTTCGTAGAGCTTCATCTTCTCTTTTCACACGATTGCTAAAAATTTGACATTTATCTTTGCTCCATTGATGGATGATGCCTCAGTTTTTTCAATGGGGTTCCTTGGTGTTGATTTCTTTGAAGGTGAGATGAAAATGTCAATGCAATTTTCCGGGTCCCATAACTTATTCAAAAAGTCTACACATATCCAAATTCCTCGTCATCTCAGAAGGTTTGATTTGCTGAAAAGCCACCATCACACTATCAGTGCTGTGTGCCAGGGGCTGCTGAAAGGCGGCTTCCACTTCTGGTGAATTCTTTTTTTTTGTTCACGCGAGCAAGCTCTCGGCTATGTCATTTTAAATGCATTCAGAAATGCTCACCGTTCGAGATGCCATTCTTTGGGTTCACTAGCCTTAAGAAATTCCTCATTAGAACTTTTTATATATCGAAATTCAGTTTATTACACAATGTAACAAAAAAAATTATTTTTGTTTCTTTCTGATTTTTTTTATGTTTTTTAGAGTTTTTTTTATTGCAGATTTCAAATGACGTTTTTAGATTGTTTCTCTAGCAATCGACCGTTTTTATGTTTTCGACGGCACAAATAAATTATTATATAGCTCTCATTTTGTAGGGCGTTACCGCGATCGCGATGAGTAAAGTCAAATTTGCATGATTTTTTTGGGGATTCATGCTAAGAACTGATTCGATATATATATATATATATATATATAGATATATATTATATATATATATATAATACCGTATATATTATATATAATATAATATTATATATATATATATATATATACCGTAATATATATATATATATAATATTTATATTATATATATTATATATATATATATATATATTATATATATATATTATATATATTATATACATTGAATTATATTATATAAATTATATTATATATATATATATATAATATATATATAATATATATATATTATAATTAATATATATATATATATTAAATTATAATATATATATCAGGGTGATTCAAAAGCTTTGCGAACAAAACTTAATACTGGGAGAAACATTAAAAGAACATTTCGGTAACTTAGAAAAGCTTTTTTTGCTATGACCGCTTCGTTTCCAAAGTTACGGATGATGGAAGAAGTAAACCACGGTTGGTGATTTGTTTGCGGCGTCGTTTACTTCCATTTAACCGGAAGATTTGGGGTATTCTACTTAATGTCTTATGTATATGTAGTGCGTGCGTGCGTACATCTGTATGTTACTCCGAGGGTTGGATAAGGTAACAAAAGGATATTTGTATAAACAACGTATGTGTGGTTTGACCGCGACGTTGTAAAGCAAAACAATGGTAGCCTTGTCTATGAAATTAATTTTTTTGGGGGGAATTACAGGAGGTCTTCAAAGTGTCTGTGCCCCTGACCATGATTACCATCATACGAGTCGCCGTGCCATGCTTCGGACCTCACCGAACATTGCCTCACTGTGTCTGATTTGATTCAAGCGCAGTGAATATTCGCTGAAATCAGTTCTATCTTCGTGTTGATGTTAAATGACACAACCACTCTTCACAGCCCCCAAAAGAAAATAATTAGGCTGAGGTTCAGGCGATCTTGCAGGCCAGCGCAACAGGTCCCCCCTGCTCGCCTAATCCCTGTGCATTGTATTTTAGACTGTGTTCAAGTTGCGCCCCGTACTTGGTAACTGACAGTACGGGCTGTGAGCGCCATCAGTTGGAACCACATTCTCGCGGGTCGCAAGGGGTTTTTGTCCCGGTCCATGAGCTGCGGAAAAGGCGTTTCTGGAGTAGTTGCACGGTAAGGCAGCGTCATCCAAACGGTGTGGAATGATGACAGGTCCCAGCAGATAATCTCCGAAGAATTCCACCCCAGATGTTTAAACGGTAAATTTCGCCGGTGAATCTGATGAACATTGCGTCGGAATTGTCCTCGTCCATTGTGGGCTGTTTCGCTGATTGAAGTAGCCATCACGTCGTGAAAATGAAACACGCCTCGATCGTAAAACAAAGACATGTGCAGGGAAAGGAGGTTAGTCGATGCTCCGTTGCCAGAATCCACGGGGCAATCGCACACGGGCGGCGGAAAGTCGTCTTGGCCCAAGTCCTGTACTTTCTGTAGGGCTTCTGCTCTTGCAAGACCCGACCACAGACGATGATTTTGAACCATGGCATTAGGTCAAGGCGCGTGTGCTTAGTCGACGGAGTCTTGGCGAGACTCTCTCAAGCACCTCTTCTTCAAAATTCAGAGAGTCCTCGTGACCGCGCGGTTCTTTCCACAATGCACCGGAACGGAAGAGGTCCCATTAATCTCCGAAGGCGCTGATGAAGGCTGAGCAAACAATGTGGGTGGCATGTGGTGGGGGGGATTTCTGTGTGGAAACCGTTCCCGGTAAATGAGATGTGCTCTTCGTCCATTTCCGTTCGCACGCACCGTGACACATTATCATGTCGGGTAACTCGGAAAAGTGTGTGATCATTCGTGAATTTCGCATGCCTAACACTGGACTGATCAACGAGGAATTGCGGCGGTAAGGGATTGCCACGTAGTTCCAAGGGACGTTGAGGCGTGCGTACACACATGATGTACGCATGCACAAACACCATTTAAAATTGAGAGTAAGTAAGTAACTAAATCGTCGGTAACCTACACACAACATAAAGCTAGTTGTACCTTCAATCTCCGTAACTTGGAACGGAAGGCCGTTCATTATACAACATAGGTTATTTAACAATAAACGTTCCTTATCGTTTGCTCTATCAGCCCCTCGAGGGTTCTGTCGCCAGATAGTTTTTTTTTTTAAAAATCACCAACTGTATATTATATTTATATATATATATATATAATATATATAAAATAATATATATATATATATATATTATAATATATAATTATATATATTATATAATATATATATAAATAATATTATAATCATTAAATAAATGCCTCACTCCCTCTAAGAAAATAATGAACAAAAAATGGCCTTCCAATTTCCTCACCAACCGCGCTTCGCTAAGGTCTTATACAAAAGCAACCTCTCCCATTTCTATCCAATTACAAAATGGCGTCCCACAGGGCGCCACTTCTCTCTCCATTTTGTTTCAACTTCTTTCACAGCCCAGATTTGACCCTTTACTCCCAACCCACCAAACCGACCAAATAAGTACTTACGCCATGACGACATCAAGTCTTATTTCCCACACCCAGAACGTATTAAAACATAGCACACCAACATACCAAGAATATTTCTTTTTTTATCAAGTGGATAAGCTCCAACAGAAAAAACTGACCCACAATGTCCACTGTAATCAGAACAATTACTCTTCTAAATATTGACAGGCACCAATCTCCCTCCATCCTATAATCACCCTGAACAACACCCCCCTTCCATTAAACAAACCCCAAAAATACTAGGACTTGTCTATGACACCACACATGACGTTCCCCCAACACGACCAAATCACTTTTCTCAACCCCAACGAAAAACCACCTAAACACCTCCAACCCTCTCTTCTCAACACAACTTCAGCGACAGGAAAACACACACTCACACACTAACTTATAAACAACTCTCAGAACAAACTTAAACTACGCTTCTCCAGCATGGGGTTCCCAGCACTCTCAAAATCGAACCATACTTTCTTACAAAATTTCTCAAAAATATGGTAATAATTCTAAAAAGTTTTAGCACAAAAACCACCCCAATCAAACATTTACACGATGAAACTTTGAACCTCCCCATCCCTCCACACACTTGAGATGGTGGAGACGTTCAGATTGTCTCATCAGAAAACACTGTAATCCATCCGCACCCTTGTCACCAAACTTCTCTCCAACCCCCTGACAAAGGACTAAAATCCCCCCTTCTTCACACAGCTCAATCTCTATTTACAACACATACACATATCCTCCTCGCCCCTCCAATAGGTCATGGATAACATCTAACAACACAACCTGCTAAACCGCCCAAATAACAATTTACTAAACCCCCCCGCCCCAAAACTCTCCCCTTTAAGAAGAGAAACGCTGTCCAGAAGAGGCCAAAATCGACACTCGCTCGTGAGCGAGAATTCAGGTTCTGCACCACCCAGGCTCGTTGCATTAATATTGGATAAAATTACAGATGCAAACGAGACAACCCGTACTCCACTAACTGCACTAGATCGTACAATTTTCCCAAGACACAATAGAGCACTCCTTCTGGTGTCCCTGCTTTTCACGCCCCACCGCCGCCGATTTCTCTTATAACTTGTTTCCTTGACCTGTTGGAACCGCCCAGGCGGCAGCCGGCATTCCTTGAGGCAGTGTGGCCCTCCGAGATTTAAGGTGTGGCAGGGCAGAGAAGTAAGTTATATATATATATATATATAATATATATATATATATATAATTATATATATAATATATATATGTATATATATATATAATATATATATATATATATATATATATATTATATATTATATACTATATATATATATATATACTATATATATTAATATACATTGCCTTAACTCCATTTTTTATCATAATTGAATGAAAGGTACCAAACTTATATTTCTTATAAATTTTTCAGAATATTAGTTAATAATATAATAAAAACACTTTTTGGAAAATTGTGCAAGTAGACAGTGTAAAAAGTTGGCAGATTCATTTTGTTTTGTGTGATGTGGATATTATGCTAATTCTAAGCACATTTTCACCAATTGTGAAGGGAACGAAGTATTGGATAGCGTACAGGCTCTACTTTGGTATGCCTATTGGTGATTAAGATAGCATTGGGCACCTATTATTATATGTGGAAGTTTTAAAACAACCCTAGAAGGATGGCTAGAGGAGCAGAAAAGCAATCTTTGGCTTATTTCCAGGAATATGTGAGAGCCTTACGAATCACGATGATGGGGGGGGGGAAACTTTGCCCAAACAACCTTTTTTTCTGGGCATGGTGAATATTACAAAATATGGAAAAAAGGAAGGCAATCTCATCCATACCCAGATATTCCCTTATC
>JABUQX010009428.1:0-7500 GCA_015478945.1 Trachelipus rathkii | reverse complement strand
ATAAAAAATAAAAAAATGCCGAAACAAAATGCAATGTTCTATTTTTCTTTGAAACTTTTTATTGTGTTTAGGGGGGGATTATTAAAACTGCGAGCAGTTTTCTTTAACATTTAGAAATTTCCCTGATTTCGTATAATTGTATTATATTTAGTATTTACATCAAATGAAATAATAAATATACTGCTGGTGGCGAGAGAAAGAGAAATTTTAAAGGTCTAAAAGTTATTAGTGTGATTTGTGTAGAAATTTTCCTGTGTGAGGAAAGAAGAGTTTTGTTTCCAAAGTGATAAGATTAAATAGTAGATGAAGACTTTAAAATGTCCTCTTTTCTATGAAACACCTATGTAACAAAAAAAAATTTTTTTTTTGTTGTTTTTCTGTTTTTTTTTAGTTTTTTATTCAGTTTTTTTTGCAGGTTTCCAAAATATATTTTTAGTTTTCTCTAGCATCGACTGTTGTGTTACGATGGCAGGAAGCTAATTATTGCATCTCATTTTGTATGGTGGTTACCGTTACAAAACAAAAAATTTCTTTCCGATTTATTGTTTTTTGTTCAGTTTTTTTATGCAGATTCCAAATATGTTTTTAGCTTTCTTCTACATGGAACGTCTTTTGTTTTTTTTTATGTTACAACGCAGGAAGTATTTATTGGCATGCCATTTTGTTTTGAATTGTGGTTAAATACTTCCTTCCATCGTAACACAAAAACGCGTCGATGCTAGAGGAGAAAAACATAAAAACAGTATTTGGGATCTGCATAAAAAATTGAATAAACAATCAGAAAAAATCAGAAGAAAATTTTTTTTTTGTTTATTTTTTGAGTAATTCGTACCACACACCATATCTACAAATGAGATGCCAAATGTACAATACTTCCTGCCATCGTAACACAAAAATGGTAAATACTAGAGTAAACTTAAAAATATATTTGGGCATCTGGTTTTTAAAAATACGGAATGAAAAAACAATAATAAAAAATCAGAAACAATTTTTTTTTTTTTTTTTTTCGTGTAACGGTAACACCATAATAATAGATATGCAATAAATACTCTGGCGACGAAAACAGAAAAAAGATATATAAAAGACAAAAAAGTATACAAAAACATATATTGAAATAAGACAAAAATAAAAGGTAGATACTAAAAACTAAATTAGAAAGATATAAACAAAGAAAAAAAAAACTACAAAATGCGCAGATGCCCAATAACATACTTACTGCCTCGTAACAACAAAAACAGTCAATGCCAGAGAAAAACTAAAAAACATATTTGGAATCTACATAAAAAAAACGGAATTAAACAAAACAAAAAAATCAAACAAGCATTTTTTGTTTACATAGTGTACATCAGGAGGCATAAAGAAGGTGGTGGCGAGAATAATTTGTGCATTGCTGAAGGCTGTGAGTGGGTATGGAGAATCGCTCAAAAGATAGTTTTGGAGTATCGCGGTGCGACGCTTAAGTCTTTGAAAGTTAAAGACCTTTTTGGAGGGGAGCGGAGAGAAAAAGAAAGTATGGGCCTTTTGAGGTTGGCGTGGGAGGAAGGTTTGTGTGTGGCGGAAGTGAATGAGAGCGGTGAGTGGGTGCCAAGGGAGTAGTGTAAAGGATTTCTTGAGGAGTTTGCCAAGAAGGTGGAAGTTGGCTTGGTCGAAATGAAAAGTATAGGAATAGCTGGGGAGTCGCGGATCTAATCCATATATTCTTTGTTTGGAGATGAAGAGAGAAACAAAAGCAAGAGATAGGTTAGTAAGAACTTTGAAGAGGAGTTTCGACAGATATGTTGTGTGAAGGTATGAGGTTTAATTCTGTTTGTGAAATGGAAATTCGTAGACATTTAGGTTGATAAGGGATCACAATTTCTTCAATAAAAGAGACTGGTGGTTGTGCGACAACCATAGAGAGTGCGGTAGTGGTTCCCTGAGAATTTGGTTTGGGTATAGGATGTGCATCATTTTTCAAAGGAATAGCCTGAGATTCTGAGTATGTTAAAGGGGGAGAATAGGTTAAATTTTTAATGAGAGTTGAGAATGACTCCGTGATATATAGAACTGCTTCGGTTTGAAATAAAGAAAAATGAGAGGCTACTTTAGGTGGGTTCTGAGTAGAAAGATTTGCAAAATCAGGAGCTGGGAAAGGTGTTTGAGGTTGAGATTTAAAATTTTTGTTGTGCGGCGGTTTGTGGGTTGATTCTTTTTGCTCTGAATTTGAATTAATAAAAGGTGGTTGCGAATATGAGATCGGAACTGTGTCATTTGTGAAAGAGGAAGGAAGCGTTGTTATTTGTGGAAGAGAGTTAGAACTGATATTATGTTCAGAATTGAAAATAGAGAAGTTATTTGGGTCATTGGGGAAGAGAGGAGCGTGATATTGTGTGTGACTGTGTAGCTTTGGTAATCTATAGGAGTGTGATTTTCAGCATGAGAGAAGTTAAATGCAGGTTGCTCGGGAATACCGCAATTAATCATCATGTGATAGATTGAGGTTACCGTAATGCCTCTACCTGCGCTCCATAAGCCAAGAAGTGCTGAGAAGCCCTTTAATATCATACGTGAACTCTTGTGTAAACGATTCTTCATTAATAAGATAATATAGTGTCTGAGAAATCTTTTTGAGAAGAAGGGGAGTGCCCTGAGAAAGATTTTCATTCATAAGAGGTAGAGCATGCATAGAGGAGAAGAAAGACATATCTCTTGTTAATTCTCGTTAATGGGGAGAGAGATTCCTAAAAATTGAACAAATCAACTTATTTTGAAAGAATTTTGACTGCTCATGTATTCAAAGGTAAAATTTCCACGAGTTTCAAATAAGAAGGACAATATTTAATGAGCCAGGGAAGTTTGAAAAAGTATGCCCTATTAAACTATTCTTATTTAAAAAAATTATCATATCTCGAATAGTTTGTGGTGTATGCAAATGCTGTTCTTTCATCTTAATTTCTTGGATCACTTAAACATTCTGTTCTTCTCCCACCAACCACTCCCCCCCCCCTCACTCATCCCCCCTCCCTTCCCCACACTCTCTTCCCCCCCCACCCCCCCCCCACCCTACCCTCTCTCCCCCTCCCCCCCCCCTCCCCAACCACCCCCCCCCCCAGCCCCCCCCCACCCCCCCCCCCCCCCCCCCCCCCCCCCCCCTCCCCCCCCCCCCCCCCACCCTCCCCCCTCCACCCGCCCCCCTCCACCGCCCCCACCCGCTCTCTTTTAATGTTGTTGTTGTTGATCGGGCCGATTGGGGGCCATGCAGTCGTTACTACAGCATAACATATCACTATTTAATTCGACTCCTGGAAACCCTCCCCCAATTTTTTGCAATCCCCCCCCCCCCATTTAAATTTTGGGGGGGGGCGGAATTGTTGATAATCGTGAAATAAAAAAAAAAAAAGTGCGCTTTCCATATTCATTTCTATTTAAAATATTGTTTTGAGTGTGTTCATCATCAGTACTTTGCCTATTTGTACCATTAAAAATGCATATTTCATCACTGCTCTCTACCTTGGCATTCGCTGTGCCTACTGTATCATATGCCATGTTCAATCTATCACCTTCCCAATGTACTATCTTTGTGTGAGCGATATCATTATCAAAAGTGCCTGTGGTATTACCACCGTTATAAACTCTGCTATCATACCTTACATCTGTGTTAATATCCTCATTTTCTTCTACCTCTGCTAAATAATTTTTAAAATAAATAGATTTATTATTCATACCTTTTAATTGTAAATCATCATTTATTTCCAAATCTATTTCTACTTGCTGCATATCTTTTTCATGAATTCCATCACCACTACCTTCACTATTTCTAACTGTGTTTGTGTTCTCATTTCCATTTTGTAACTGCGGCATATCCATTTTGCTTCTGGACTCGGTTGCTATCCCATTGTTTTCTATGTGTGCATTTGGTATGCTTCACGATTTTGCTAAATTTGGTGTATTAATCTGTAAATCATTATTAAAATTCCTGGAAAATAAAGAGTTTGTGTTAAGAGAAAAGTCCATATTCTGCATCCTCTTTTGAAAATGGGCAATATGTGACTCTGGTTGATTTTGTGCAAGCTCATATTGAGTGGATTTTTGTTCTCCCAGAGGTGATTGCTTTAAATCTTGCGTCATAACTTTTCCATTTTCTGGCCTATAATGTGCTCCACAATTACCTAATTTTATAGAGCTGCTAGCATTAATCTCATTCATATCATTCCTATTGGTGATAGCTCTAATGTATACATTAGACCTGTCTTTGAGAATACTCTCTTCCATACCTATTTGGGCGGAAGTAGTATTAACCAAATCTGAAAAAACTAGATTAGTACAACATTCGCTCTCATTAATGGTATCTGCTTTACCATTGTGACTGTAGGGTGTGCTTCCTACATTAACTATTCTGTCCGATCATAAGGTTTTCAGACTCATACGGGATGTTTGAACACCCCAAGATTGGGACGAGTCAGAAAATAAGGAAATTTTCGAAGGAGTCCTGAAGGAATCATCCTATTTGGTAATTTTCCACATAGGGTAGAACCGAACCTCAAAAATGGAGGCTCAC
This sequence comes from Trachelipus rathkii, assembly GCA_015478945.1. Lineage (NCBI taxonomy): Eukaryota > Metazoa > Arthropoda > Malacostraca > Isopoda > Trachelipodidae > Trachelipus > Trachelipus rathkii. Next base: position 2,963 of record JABUQX010009428.1, on the reverse strand, counting down.
TCATTAAAATGAATTTTTGGTGAGAAAATAAGCTTATAACAAATTAAAAAAATGCGTCCCAAAGCAGTTAAACCTTGTAAAGCATATGGACCATATCTTGCATATAATAGAGGCCACTCAGCTTGTTAATTAATTAATCACAACCTTCATTCAACTTCTCTCATGCTGAAAATCACACTCCTATAGATACTCAAAGTACACAGCACACACAATATCACGCTCCTCTCTTCCCCAATGACCCAAATAACTTCTCTATTTTCAATTCTGAACATAATATCAGTTCTAACTCTCTTCCACAAATAGCAATGCTTCCTTCCTCTTTCACAAATGACACAGTTCCGATCTCATATTTGCAACCACCTTTTATTAATTCAAATTCAGAGCAAAAAGAATCAACCCACAGACCCCCGCACAACAAAAATTTTAAATCTCAACCTCAAACACCTTTCCCAGCTCCTGATTTTGCAAATCTTTCTACTCAGAACCCACCTAAAGTAGCCTCTCATTTTTCTTTATTTCAAACCGAAGCAGTTCCATATATCACGAGTCATTCTCAACTCTCATGAAAAATTTAACCTATTCTCCCCCTTTAACATACTCAGAATCTCAGGCTATTCCTTTGAAAAATGATGCACATCCTATACCCAAACCAAATTCTCAGGGAACCACTACCGCACTCTCTATGGTTGTCGCACAACCACCAGTCTTCTTTATTGAAGAAATTGTGATCCCTTATCAACCTAAATCTCTACGAATTTTCTCTAACCTTTCCATTTCACAAACAGAGTTAAACCTCATACCTTCACACAACATATCTGTCGAAACTCTTCCTCAAAGTTCTCACTTACCTACTCTTCCAAATTCTTCCCCAGCTATTCCTAATACTATTCATTTCGAAAGCCATCTTCCACCTTCCTTGCAAACTCCTCAAAGAAATCCTTTATCACCTACCACCCTCTCATTCACTTCCACCTCATTCTAGTACTCCTCCCCCACCACAACCTTCCTCCCACGCCCACCTCAAAAGCCCAACTTTCTTTTCTCTCCCTCCCCTCCAAAAAGGTTTACTTTCAAAGACATTCCCACCGCGATACCTCCAAAACTATCTTTTGACGATTCTCCATACCCACCACAGCCTTCAGCATCACAAATTTATTCTCCCCCACCACCTCCTTTACATCCTGAATATCATTTCAAAGTAGACCGCCCTATCCCAATTCCTCATCCACCTATTTAATCTTTCACTTTGGAAAACAAACTCTTCTTTCCTCACACAGGAAAATTTCTACACTAATCACAAACACTTTTAGACTTTAAAAAAAATTTTTCTCTCGCCACCAGCAGTATATTTATATTTTCATTTGAGGAAATATAAAATAAACAATCACATCTTAGAAATCAGGGAAATTTCTAAATGTTAAAGAAAACTGCTCACAGTTTTAACAACCTAAACACATAAGAAAATTTTAAAGAAAAATAGAAATTCAAGTGAGGAAATAAAATGATATATTTTAAATAATATGCAGAGAGATAACTGGATCTAATAAGGAATTTCAGCTTACCAAGTAAATGTTCATTGGAAACTTTGATTAGGCTTTGTATTTTATCTGCAGTATAGAAAAGGGGGAAGTATATTTTCAGCGTGGTCGAGAGAGAGATCGGGAATTTTTGAGCATCGTACGATGTGCGTGGGGGAGGGATAGGAAGTGGAACAAAGGAATAAATAAATATAGGAGTGACGTAAGAAGACTAAATTTTTGAAAATTAAAACCAAAATTTGAGAAGAAAAGATAAAGAAATAAAAATATTTCTTTATTATTTACTGTGACAGAAACCTTCTGTTATAGAGGTCCCCTGCCAGAAAAAAAATGTTGACTTATGCAATTGTTGCAGATGGGTTGGAGTAAGTTGGTTCTAGTCCGGGGTATATGTGTAAAGTTGGTATTGGTTCTGGTATCGGGGCTCTTTGAACAACGGTGTACTGGATATTGGGTACTACCGAAGGAGCCACAGGAATTACCTGAGGTGAACAAAGTTTAAGATAAACACAGCAGGTTCCTACGATGCTGAGGAAATTTAAAAATCAAAACATATAAGAATGATCCATGGACAAGTGCATATTTTAAATATAATTTTATTTCCTTAACTGTATAATTGTGGAATAAGTGATGTATTTGATAGTTGAATGAAAAGGATGGGCGAGAAATACATTCCATAAATCACTTCTATCCTGTTTTCTTTCTATTTTAGTTCACTATTACCTACTATCTTCCTATTCTGTTGTAGAGGTTGTTTCAAGTTCATCCTTTCGATTGTAAGGTGATTGGTATGGATGTGTGTTGCGTGTTTAGATCTGTCTATGACCTCTTCTGACTTATATCTAGTTTATATCTTTTCTTTTTGGTATTATGTTATGCTTTTTAAGAATTGCTTTGATCATTTTTGAGGCTATTTGGTAGGATTATTGGATTTTTTTGCCGTTGACAGCAATTCGTATTATTGTACTACGTTTCCCTTCAGCGGGAGAGCTAACCTTGACAACTGGTTGGACGTCAACTGAACCCACAGTTTATGCAGGTGGTTGGTAAAGGACATGATAGTTCCAAGGCATACTGTAAAGTATGTAAAAAGAACTTTGATCTATCACATTCAAGAGGGTGAAACTTCATTTGAATTTAATCAAAAACTCGGCAGGATGATCAACCATCATTGAAAAATTTTTTCGTTACGGTGCTCGACTCTGTTAATACTAGCTGCAAATGTGTGCACTGAAAATTACGCCATTCCATCAACTTCTTAATCATAACTCAACCGATTGTAAATGACCTGAGTCGTCTATTAATAACCAACCAAATACCAGTTTATCAATCAGTTTTCTCTTTTTGCATTAAAGATTGATTGTTACCAAGATCTTGAAATTACTATGGGCCATTAAAGGTGGTGGGATGATAAAATTGTCTTTT
>JABUQX010009427.1:27500-32441 GCA_015478945.1 Trachelipus rathkii | reverse complement strand
ACGTAACAAAATGTTTTTACATTTAAATAGTAATATTTAACAAAAATTTATCCTAACCTTACCTAACTATCATAATCCCAAACAAATAATTGCAAACATAACAAAGTTTTATCCAGACATAATATAAGAAGTAGGTTCTCTGAATAAAACATCGTAGGCCTGAAACCCGCTTACACACCCTTATGGGTGATCCTAATTCTTTGGATTCACACCCTTTCTAGGGACGCATCCCCAATGGTGATCTCCAAGTAGTGCTTACAGTCCTGCCTCTCTATGATGCGCAGTTGCCAAATATATCAGATTGTTTATAGTAAAGCTTGAGATTATTATTCTTTGTTAATGTCAACAGTTTATTTACCCTTAATGTATGCCTGGTATGCTATGGTACTCAATGTTTTTAGTTCAGGAAATATTATGTTAGCGTTTATTCGTTGATCTGTATGATCAATAGGTTGTTTTACGATATTTCACAGTGAATTTTGCTGATATCTACGTTTATTCATAGTTAAAAATGATGCTATATTTGATATGCATGATACTTTGATGAATGTAGTATCAATTCATAATTCAAGATGCTGGTGTCTTTGAAAGTTTGAACAATTTGTTAAGGAATTTTGTTAGATAATGCTGCTTTAACTGCCGATGTTATGCTTGAAAAACTAGTATAGTTTGAGTTTAACTGCATGATGAGGGATAGGTTGAGAACTTATTCATAGGTCAAATGTTAATGTCCTTTCGTAGATCCTGATGTTAGTATCTATTGTAGGTTTTCACCCCTTGTTAGTGTTAGATATGTTAGGCTATGTTTAATTTCTGTTACGTTTTTGTTAAATATTACTCTGACAATGTGAAATTAAAACTGGTTTGTTAAAGAAATGATAAGTTTCGTAGCATATTACTGTGTTAACTGACGATGATATGTTAGAATCGTGAGCATAGGGTAAGTTTTTGCTGGATAATATTAGGTTTGCTTTAAAATTTTGCTAATGTCTACGTTTATTCATAGTTCAAAATTAAGTTATATTTGATAGAGTGACACTTTGATGAATGTAGTGTCAGTTCATAGTTCATGATGCTGATATCTTTGAAAGATTGGTCACTTTGTTAATTAAGGGGTTTTGTTAGATAATACCGCATTAGCTGGTGCTGATATGTTGGAAAAAGTGGGGATCCATTGAGTTTTGTATGTCATGTTAGCTACTTTACCTTTGATAAGTGGGGAATTTTTTGAATGTTAGCAGATTATTCATACGTGCGGTATGTTAGTTTTGTCGTTGTACATTATATTCTTATTTCAGGTTATGATATTTTAGATTTATATTGATGTTGAAAACTTGTTAACTTAACATATGTATTCGTGGTTGTATGATAAATAGCGCAAGGTTATTTGATAAATTTTGTTATATATTACTATGTTAAGGTAAAAATACCAATGATATGTTACAGATACGTTTGAAAAAGTGTAAACAGGTTACGTTTTGTATGCAATATTAGTTACTTTACTGCTGTTAAGTATAGAACTTTGTTAATGTTGACTGTTTATTCGAGCGTAAGGTATGTTAGGTTTGTCGTTGTACGTTATATTCTTAGTTCAGGTTATGATATGTTAGCTTTATTGATGCTAAAACTTTGTTATGTTAGCGTATATTCGTTGGTTTGTGTATAAAAAACTTATTTTTATGTTATGTTTATTCAAAATAATACTCGAAATATGACTTGAATCGATAGATCAATAGATCATGGAAGGGTAGGTGGGGAGGGGAGTAGAGGGACGGATGGTTTGATTTACTGATTTATTGATTTACAGCTTTAAAATCAGTAAACTATTACATTTTACTATGATATTTTATTCAAATAACTTGTTTTTATGTTATGTTTGGGTAAAACTTTGTTATTTTTTATGTTATGTTTGGATAAAACTTTGTTATGTTTGCAATTATTCGTTTGGATTATGATATTTAGGTATGGTTATGATGAATTTTTGTTAAATTTTACAATGTTTAATGTAAAAAACTTTTACGATAGCCTTATATTCGTTGTCTGTATGATAATTAGACAGGGTTATGCTAAGTTTTTGTTAAATATTAACATGTTAATGTAAAATTAACATTGATATGTTAGAGATATGCTTGAAAAAGTATGAATAGGTTACGCTTTGTACGCTGTGATAGGTACCTTACTGTTGTTAAGTATGGAACTTTGTTAATGTTAGTAGTTTATTCGTGCGTAAGGTGTGTTAGGTTTGTCATTGTACATTATATTCTTAGTTCTGGTAATGCTATGTTAGCTTTATTAATGTGAAAACAATGTTACGTTAGCATATATTCATTGGTTAGTATATAAAGAACTTATTTTGTGTTATGTTTATCCCAAATGATACTAGAAATTTGACCTGAACTAGAGATCACAAGATCATGGAGGGTGGTGGAAAGGTAGGGGAGGGACGGGTAGTTTGATTACTGATTTACTGATTTACTGCTTTAGGATCGGTAAATTATTACACTTTACTACGATGTTTTATTTAAAGAACTTTTTTTTATGCTATGTCAGGATAAAACTTTGTTATGTTTGCAATTATTTGTTGGGGATTATGAGAGATAGGTAAGGTTATGATAAATTTTTTTTAAATATTACTATTTTAATGTAAAAAACTTTGCTACGTTAGCATATATTCGTTGGTCTGTATGATAATTAGATAAGGATATGACAACTTTTTGTTAAATATTACTGTGTCAATGTAAAATTACCGTTAATATGCTAGAGATATGTTTGAAAAAGTATGAATAGATTACGTTTTGCATGCAATGTTAGTTACTTTACTGGTGTTAAATGTGGAACTTTGTTAATGATAACAGTTTATTCGTGCGTAAGTTGTGTTAGGTTTGTCGTTGTACATTATTTTCTTAGTTTGGGTTATGTTATGTTAGCTTTATTGATGTGAAAACTTTATTACGTTAGCGTATATTCATTGATCAGTATGATAATTAACCAATGTTATGATAAGTTTTTGTTAAATATTACCATGTTAATTTAAAAATAACATTGTTATGTTAAAAATATGCTTGACAAAGTCTGAATAGGTTACGTTTTTGTATGTTATGTTAGATACTTTACTGTTGTTAAGTAAGGATTTTTGTAAACGTTAACAGTTTATTCATGTTTAAGGTGTGTTAGGTTTGACGTTGTGTATTATATTCTCAGTTCAGATGATGCTATTTAAGCTTTATTAAAGTGAAAATTTTGTTACGTTAGCCTATATTCGTTGATCAGTATGATAATTAGACAAGGTTATGATAAATTTTTGTTAAATATTACCATGTTAATTTAAAATTAACATTGCTCTGTTAGAGATATGCTTGACAAAGTATGCATAGGTTACGTTTTTGTATGCTATGTTAGTTGTTTTACTGTTGTTAAAAGTGGAACTTTGCTAATGTTAACAGTTTATTCGTGTTTAAGGTGTGTTAGGTTTGTCGTTGTACATTATATTCTTAGTTCAGGTGATGCTGGGTTAGCTTTATTAATGTGAAATCTTTGTTACGTCAGCATATATTCGTTGATCGGTGTATAAAGAACTTGTTTTTATGTTATATGTTATGTTTATCCAAAATGATTCACGAAATGTGACTTGAATCAATAGATTAATAGATCAATAGATTGTAGGAGGGTGGGGCTGGTATGGGGGGTAGGGTGGATAGTTTGATTTACTGATTTACTACTTTAGGGTACGTAAAAACTCAAATTTTGTAAGTTATAAACGTGAAAAAATAAAATTCGGGTAAAAACAAAATGTTTAAAGCAAATAAAACAAAATTAAATAAAAGTTTTTGTGTTATGTTATACAAAATATGACTTGAATCAATAGATCAATAGATCAATAGATCAATAGATCAATAGATCAATAGATCAATAGATCACGGGCTGATGGGGAGGGTAGGGTGGATTTTTTGATTTACTGATTTCCTCATTTACTGATTTAGGGTAAGTAAAACATGACAATTTTATTGAAAAATATTACTTGAATCAATAGATCAATAGATCAATAGATCAATAGATCAATAGATCATGGATGGACAGGAGGGTGACTGGATGATGGTCTGATTTACCTATTTACTGATTTACTGTTTTAGAGTATGAAAAACGCTACAATTTTAGTAAAAATATATGATTTGAATCAATAGATCAATAGATCAATAGATCAAAAGATTAATAGATCAATAGATCAATAGATCAATAGATCACGGAAGGGGTGAGGAGGGCAGTTTGATTTACTGATTTACTGAATTACTGCTTTATCGTATGTAAAACGCGACATTTTTAGTAAAAAATAGGAATTAAATCAATTGATCAATAGATCAATAGATCAATAGATCAATAGATCAATAGATCAATAGATCACGGAAGGGGTGAGGAGGGTAGTTTTATTTACTGATTTATTGATTTACTGCTTTAGGTATGCAAAAAACGTAAATTTGGAAGTTATAAACATAAAAAGAATAAGAAATTTTATTTATTTATTTATTTATATATTTATTTTTTTTTCTTGATGGTTTTAAACATATATAAAGACACAATATTGTAATTTTACACAAATATTTAATAACTCGGCACCGCACCAATGCCAGCACCGGTGCAGCTGTCAACTCCTACTCCTCTGACTCAGACTCCTTCTCAACTCTTTCCTTCCTTATTCATCCTTCATCCTTCTTCCTTCCTCATTCGGTCTCTATTTTGCACTCTGTGCTTTTTTCAGTCGGGACCCCCTTCTGTGGGGGGTCCTAGACACCCTATACTGACTTATAACCTTCTTATTCAAGATCTACGTGTTCGATAACACATATGAGGACACCAATATTGTTGATATACGTAGGTTTATTAACTCAGCACCGCACCGGATCCAGCACAGGTGTCGATGCCAACTCTTCAGATTGCGATACGAAC
>JABUQX010009427.1:0-22500 GCA_015478945.1 Trachelipus rathkii | reverse complement strand
TATATATATAATATATATAATATACTATATATATATAATATATATATATATATATATATAGTATATATATATATATATATGATATATATATATATATTATAAATTATATATATATATATATATATATATATATATATATATATATATATAATATATATTATATAATATATATTATATATATATATATATATATATATATATATATGAGGGGAGAGTACACGCATACTCGAAAGCGATGAAATTACCTCCCATTTTTAATGGTGCGTCTTCTCTCTTTTGCGTTCATATTCTTTACACACTCTTCCTCCAGGCAACATATTACTAACCACCATTTATCCACATATCATATACACATGATTAAAGTACACACCCCACTTCTAGATAACACTTTACAGATATCCCTACTACTCTATCCCTGTGTGGCGGGGAGAAAGAATTGCCACATCGTATGTCCTGCGTGTTGTAGAAGGTGACTAAGGGAGGTGGGTTAGTGTGTTGGGGCTGCCCACTACCACTATCTCTTGCTAGGAATGCTGATACATGCCTCGGAGATGGGGGGGGGGGCCCCGGGGGCGCTCGTTGATCGCCGTTAAAACGACCTTCTATTTTCGGCCGAAATTGATGAATCGTATGGGTACATCGAATGTCAGAGGAATAAATGTTGAGGAGAAGAGGAGAGAGGTGATTGAATGTATTTAGAAAGGGCAAATTTATTGCTCGCTGTTGACTGAACAAAGATGAAAGGAAAAGGTGAAGTTGAGTGGTGTGGTGTGAAATGTGTGCGTGCTGTTGTGGAAGAGAATGAGAGAGGGAGAGAAGGAGTTGCAATTTTGATGAGTGACCTGTGCGTACAAAGCTATGGTATACTTTGCTGGGTGTGAGTCTAGATATTCTAATGGTTAAATTTAAGTGTGAAAAGGTCAAGGTATGTTGTGGTTGTGACGTATGGTCCATCTGAGGGAAATGTTGAAGAGTACGATTTTTTGGGATAATTTGAATAATGTTCTGGATGGGGTGAGTAAGCTTCAGATTGATGGTGTTGGGGGACCTGAATGGTTGGATAGGTGATCAAAAAAGAGGATGGTATAACAGTGGTTTTGGGGTGGCGGAGAGAAAATGAGGAATGGTAGGAAGCGTGATTGAGTTTCTGTGAAGAGAGAGGGTATGGTGTAAGTATACTTTCTTTAAACACAAGAAGTTTCCCATAAGTATACTAGAGTTGTGTAGGTAGAGATGGTATCGAAGTGAAAAACTATAATTTATTCTGTATTGGTGAAGAAGGAGATGGTTGAAGTATGTGTTGGATGTTAAATCAGTGACGGGGTTTAGGAATGGGATTATCGGATCATTATGTGTTCTATGTAAAATAAGTTAGTGGCGGGCTTGGATGGAGAGGAAGCTGATACGAAAGGATGGTAGGTTAAAATTAGAGTGAGAAGTTAAGTGGGCAAGACAATAAGGATAAGTATGTAAGAGCGCTCGCTAGTAAATCGGTTGAATGTAAACAAGTTGATACTGAACAAACCTGGGGGCAAATGAAGGAAGCAATTGTAGTAGTGCAAAGGAAGTGTGTGGATGTGCTAAAGTAGGAAGTTGAAGAATGTCAAAAAGTGAGTGGTGGAATGAATAAGTGATGAAAACGGTTAAAGGTTAAAAAAGTAAGCGTGGTTGAATGTACTAAAAGCAAATGATGAAATTTTAAAAGAAAGATTGCGTTGGAAGTAATATAAGGAGGGAAAAAGAAATACTTTAAAAGGGGCTACGTAGGAGAAAAACAAGAAAGCGTAAATGAACAGTTTGAAGGAGGATGAATGAGGACATACAAAGGAATAGGAAGTCTTCTGGAAGGAAGCGCGAAAGGTTAAGAATGAGAATAAAGGGGGAATCTGCTTAGAATAAGGAATAGAGATGGTGCTTTTAACTGCATGAAATTGGATGTGAGGGGAGTGTGAGAAAAAGAAACACTTCCAAAATCTGCCACAATATTAACAGTTAATGATGACGTGGTTAGTGAATGTGTGTGTGGTTTTGATGGTGCAAGAAGGGGAATAGGTATTTTGGGGATTGAGGTTAGTAAGAGGAGGTAAATAGATAGAGTGAGAAAGTTGAAGAATGGTAAATCTGAAGGTTATAAGATGAAATTACTAGGGAAATGATCAAGAGCGGAGGCTAAATGGTGATTGATTGGATTTGGAAGTTTTGTATCAAAAGCGTTTATGGAGGTATAGTTCCAAGGATTGGAGGAGAGCGGTAATTAGTACCCTTATTAAGGGTAAGGGAGAAAAGGGGAAATGTAGAAATTATAGGGAATAAGTTTAATTGAGTGTTGTAGGGAAGGTATTATGCGGTATTATTGTTGGTTTTGAAAGAGTGCGTCGGAGTGACTGAGGACATGGTTGGGGCAAGAACAAGTGCGTTTAGGGAGTGGTAGAGGATGTGTAGTGTGAATCAAATCTTTACTTTGAAAACAAATGATTGAGAAAAATGAGGGAGAAGAAAGAATAAATTATATTAGGTTTTATGGATTTTACAACAGCGTATGATAGAGTTAATAGGGAGCTTTATGGCAGCGTATATTAGTGATATATGGGTGTTGAGTGGTAGGCTTCTGATGGAATCAAAAGTATGTAAGACGATAGGGAACGTGTGTAAGAATAAATGGTGTCAATGATGATTGGTTTAGGATTAAATAGCGGAGTGAGGCACGGTTGTGTTATGTCTCCTTGGATTAGTCAATGTGTATTTGGATGGGGGTTATGAAAGAATTCGAGTGGTGGGGATGCAGGAAATGGTGTTAGAATGATGGAGAATGGAAGAGCGAGTGGAGGGGTGCCCTACTATTATATGCGGATGATTTGGTTCTGTGTGGCGAATCAGAAGAGAGTTTGAGGGGATTGGTTGAGAGATTTGGCAGTGGTATGTAAAAAGGAGGGGTTTTGAAAGTAAACGTCGTATAAAAGAGTAAGGTTATGGTTGTGCAGTGAGGACAGTCCTCAGTGTGAAGTTATGTTAGATGATGAGCAGCTGGAGCAAGTGTCTGAGTTAAATATTTAGGTATGTGTTGGATGAGAACGGAACGGATGATGCAAAGAGTGTAGTAGGAAAGTTTGTTGAATGGCAGGAAGGTTTCTGGTGCAAAAAAATCGTTGGTGAATGTAAAGGGACGTAAGTCTTGAGTGCCCGCTAGAGTCTTCATGAGGGTATTGTTGTTACCTGTGTTATTGTATGGTAGTGAGACTATGGTCTGATAATAAGAAGTATAGATCTATAGTCAATGTGTTCAGATGACAATCTTCTTAGGGCATGCTAGGTGTGAAAAGGATGAAATAAAATGAGTAAGAAACATAATAGAGAGTTGTGTGGTTTGAATAAAGGAGTAAATATGACATCCATGAAACTGAGAAGAGATGGTTTGGTCATGTGGAAAGGATGAATGATAGCCGGTTGGTTAAGCGGATGTATAGTGGAGAGTGTGTTGGGAACCGACCGGCTGGGAGACCGTAGAGAAAGTGGATTGAGTCGGTGAACGAATGTCTGAAGGAGAGAAATGTGAGTTTGGCAGAGGCGAGAATAAAGGTGCATGATAGGAGAGAATGGCGGGGTTTTGTATGGGGGCATGGTTGTGGCCCACCTGGGCCAGGGGATGAACCCTTACATTGACGATTTACCATAGTGAGGGTCCGTCGCGGTCCCATGATGCTCTAGGGTGGATTTTCTGTCTGTGACGAGCTCTCACTAATTAATGGTACAGAGGGGGCGGTGAGGCTGGGCTTTCTTTTCGACGTTTGTCATGTTCTCCTACTGCTTTTCTTTTCCGATGCTTGTACAGCACCTTACCCCCAATCTTGGGGCAAAGAGGAAGGTGAAGAAAGAAAGAAAGAAATATATATATATTGTGACGTCACAGTGATGTCTAACCTTTTTTAATGAATCGCCAACACCCTGGAGAACATATAGTTGATAACTGAGATCTAAATTTGAGTAATAAACTATTAGAACAAAACAACACAAATCCGTTAATGGCGAATTTGAGCCTCTTCTTAAAAGTCTTGAAAAGCAGGAAGTGTGCGGTTACTGTGACTTGTAGACAAATGGACATGTCAAATGAAGGAAAGTTTAAGTAACCAATCTTTTGGAAAAGACTTATAAGAAAATGTAAAACGAAGAAAAAATTCCCATGAAAATTCGACCTCTCAATTGGTCATTGTAAAAGAAACTGGAGCTATAATTGGCTGAACCACTAACCGGAAGAAAAACGGATTGGGCATCGAACACTTGGATACGCCCCCGGGCACGGGGCATAGTCAGTCTAAGGGGCAGAGGCTGTAGAGGAATGCCCATTTGGAAAAAAGTGTTTCCTTTTTTCGATTCAGTTTAGATTTTTTTTCTATCGAGAGAAGATGCGAATCTTTCTAAGTGTTGAATTTTGTTCGTACAATCACGTAGTTTAGTTGGAATTTTTATTCTAAATATCGAGTCAAACTATGAACTCCACAATATTTTTGCTGTAAGTAAAAGTGAATTTAAACCCACTTATATGTAATTCGATGTATAATGATTTTCGAATCGATTTCGTAATCTCAAATACATCTTTCTTTGCGATGAAGAAGTGGAATAACTTTTGTGTCTTTTTCTTTTGTATGACTTTATGTATATAAATGGGGTTTTAGTTTAGCGCCGCTGTAAATTAGCTATTGGTCCTCTCTAGGTTCAAGCTTAATTTGTAGTGTTGATATTTGTCATTCGTTCATTTGCTTAATTGGGATAATTTCGAAAGTACTTCTCATCAGCGATGATAAAACTGTGTGTATTTTTCTTTAGCGTATAAAACATCTGTATAATGCTACCACTCTTCGCTTCTATGTGTGTCAATTTGCCAAGGAAGGTATCTCCTTCCAACGAGGGAATTAGTAAGTTGAGTAAAATGCATTGGCACCACCGGGCGCATCGGTGCTGTCTCTTCTTCTAGAAATTCCCGTAGAAGGTTTGAATTAGCGTAGACAATGCAGTGGTAAGTGTTAATTTTCTTTTTGTTTTATTATAATGAGAGTGACTCTACTCAAAGCGATCAACTCGAAGTCTATTCTCGTCTTGAAAGAATCCAGTACACTAGCTACTTTCCTCGTATTGATGTATATATAATTTTGTAAGACCATTGAATGCATCTTGTCGCGTGTGATATTGTTCTGACTGTTTATATCGTCTCTTAGCGTATATACCTGCATATCAGCGTGCACTGGCGTCGCGTACTATCCTAGACTCTGACAGTCCTACCCATGTCCCCCTCTAATAAATTTAAAAATTTCAACCTTAACAATTTTGTTAACCTTAATTATATAAGAAAGCATCAACTCTCACTTTCAATAGTTGTTTTATATACTTTTCGAAACTTTTATTCATCTCTATTGTCACGTTATCTTCCACCCTTCCATACCCATTATAAAAACATTATTATTCTCGCTCTTCTGGACTTCCTGTTGCTACACCCACTTATAATACCTACAACCAAATGCGTTTTTATATACAGTTATTGTTAACATTGACCATACTTAGTTTTAAGCATTGGAGTGTATCATATTATATATCATTAGTTACTAACCAAATGTATTTTATCACAACAAATTGACCAAGCCCTACTTTGTATTGCATTGCATGTTTTATCTGCCATCCATACCCCAATTTCTTTTTACTGTCTCTATTATCCTAAGTCCACTTATTAAAACTATTAAACTTCATTTTAAAAAATTTCATTAAACTAATTTCCTCTATAACCATTTTACCTCACTCTATCTCTTACATATATAATCACTATATCTTCAACTCAAAATTCTCAATAATTAACAAGCTCCGCAAACAAAACATCTACTTTCTACCTAATAATCTTCTCTCCTCGGCTTCTTTCGAAACATTTTATTCACTCATTATTATCTTCCACTTCCTTCCTAATCTATTCTATTATTATCTTTCATATATCACTAACTACTTTCACTCTTCATAACTTAGCTTACTTCTTTCATCTTTCCATACGTACTTATTCAACCAATAAATATCAAATCCCACAACTCTCCCCTATCACCCCCCCTTCTCTCTGTTATCTTGCTTTACCTCGTCTCTGCCCCCTCCCCCCTACGTCCCTTCAACACACCCCCCCCCCCCTTTCTATCTTCTCACCCCCCTACCTCTTTATACCCCTTACCCATATTCTCACGTCCATTATGTCTCATTCTGTCAATACCGCCACAAGCTTTGGCTACCTCAACTAACTATCTCTATAATAAAAAACCATAAATCTCTAACCCTACACCACTTCTTTTCTCCACTACTTAAACTTCTTTCCTAACTCCATAAAACATCTTCTTCTATTTCTCTTCAATAACTTGCCTCGTCCCTGCTTCTTCACTATACATCTTACTTTTCCCCTACTCTCATTCTATCACTATGATTATCTCATCGTTTAATCCTTTTCGACATTTTCTCCCTTCATAATTCTTCATACTCATCTCCCCTTATTATACTTCAACTTCTGATTATTATTTCTCTTTTTACCCTTTCATTTCATCCTTCCCATTAACTCCCTTCTACCTCCACTGACGATTATCACAATTTATTTTTTCATCTCACCCTTTACTACCTTCTATCTCTCTTTCACCTATAATTATACCTTATATTATTCTATCTTTACTATAATATATATTACTCTTATTTCCTCATACTTCATTTACACACTAATCTCTTCTTCACTTCTCTCATATCCTACTATCATTCTACCCTACATTCAGCTCAATTCCCTATATCTACTCTCTATCTACTCACTATATATTATCTTCTCTACTAATATATATCTCTATTCATATATCTCATCATATGGCTTATGGTAATATCCTTTATCCAATTACTTACAAATGCGAGATAAAATTTTTTCAACAGTTTTTTCGTTCCTCCTCCTCCCTCTCTTTCTCTCTCCTCTCTCTCTCCTTTCTCTCTCTCTCTCCTCATTTCTCTTTTCTCTCTCCCCCTTCTGATAATAATTTTTTAAATTCTTATATTTACCTATTTATTTCATTCTCTCTTAACTTACTCCTCTATACATTCTATACCTCAACGCAACTTCATCACTTACCCCCCTATATACTTTACCTATCTCTATTTTCATTATTGGTCAGATACATCAAAGCGAACGAACAGTATACCTATCAAAATTATTTTGAAAACGTACCAGATATGAAAAACATGGGATTTCTATATCAAAACGTCATACCTGTACATTGATTTTGTGTAGTTTTTAATAAACCCAACGTGAAAGTTGTATATGATAACTACTTTTAGTTACAATAACTATGTGTTTTGGGATATAGTTTCAGCTTTGGAAACTGCTTTACATTTTAAGATGTTTGGCCGCTTTTTACTATTTTCCCTATAATCCATATCTTAATCAATCAGATCAGTAAAACTTACGCTCTCACAATACGCAAAACGTAGCTCACATTATTAAAAAATATATATACAAGATTATTCGAAAACAAACACTGTTATAGGACAAAACTTATTCAGACAAGACTAATCGAAGCTCAAGGCATTCGCTTACTAAAGCAGCTATCAACTCCACAGATCTAATAATATCATACCATCCCCAATATCACATGCTACTACCTATCATAACAAAATTTTAATATCAATATGAAGCTATAAAGCATACTAAATGACCAGTCATTTTAAACCGACCAACTCATGATTCTCACATATACGCATAATAGACGAACCCAAGGAAAGCCAGATACTCTCACTGTAGATCTTTCATTACCCTCCTAGAGATCTTCTCTAACACTAAAAAATAACTAAATCTTGAAGTATAAACCAATGCCATGATGATGGAAAACACTATACACGAAACCATCGACATCGTAAATTGACGATAAATCGTCCCTACTGTCACCGAAGCTCTAAAGAAAATCTATAATTATCACATTTTCACAGAAAAACAAAAAAGAAATTGGCTTGCTCTGAGAATATACTATAATCTATAACGTAAATAAAGAGACCATAGAAAATTCCCTAGTTAGCTGGATCTATACGCCGATGTACAAGATAACGACCATCACTAGAAAAGACAGGGAGGTAAATTGTCGAGAAAATTCCTCCAAGACTGCCGCTACTGCCGAGCAGTAAAACCAGAAAACATTCTATTGAATTCAAGCTTATTATACAGCCTAGCAAAAAAGTACTGGCGCCTCGTCTCGGCGGCAAGAAGTTAACGTGACTTGAAAAGCAACCTTTAACACATCTCTCCAACAAAGCGCCACCCCACACAGCGGATGATCTGTCGTCTCTCTTGCAAAGAGTCCTTAACACACCGCCCTCTGTGGCCCACGAACTTCTGGATTCCGATGCTTTAATAGACACGAGCTCATCGCTCTAGACCGCCCCCAAAATGTCCGCCTCCTCGACCCACCCACTCGCGTACCCCACGGTCAGAGCCACAAGATGACAGAAGGGGCCTTCAACATAAGAGAAGAACGACCACCCTAACAATCTACTTCATATAAATCATGCTTTAAAATTTTCAACACAATCAATTATTCTTAAGAATTAGGACCAAGGTGATTCTTTTGATTTAATAGATAGATCGTCGTTAATGAGAAACAACGTGAAGTTCCCTCATGGACTACGCAGTGGAATGACATTAATTATATTTCTGCTCTCTATATAGAATATTAGATATTAAACTTATAAGGAGAGATTTCTTATTTCGATTCGTAATTCCAGATTATTGTATGATATTTTCATATTAAATTTTTATATTTCGACCTCTTGTTCGATATTTTTTTTTTGCTGTGCTGCCAATGTTTTATTCATTTATTTCTTGAGGACTTCTCTAAGATCAATTAGTTCACCCCCAGTGTAGATCTTAAGAAGATTATATATAATACTAAATTAATAGATAGATAAATAATAAAATAGAGAATAGAATAAGATAGTAAATAGTAAGAGAATATATAGATGAAATAGAAGATATAATAATATTAATATATAATTAATTAAAAGAAGTATATAAGAATTGCTATAAATGTAATATATAGATTATACTATATTATATATATATAATAATATAGATAGGCCTATAGATGGTGAGTCGGAAAAAAAAAATAAGACCCCTAAAAGAGTGAGTAGAGGATGAAAGGGGTGAGTAGGATCAGTCCGAAGAAAAAGGCCATAAATGACCTTTAGACCTCCTATGAAGTCAGATACCTAACTCAGAAGAGAGGAGAGGTAAAAAAGCCCAGCATTACAGGCCTGCGGTAAAACAACCACAGAAAAACTCTTATCCACCCGCTCTCGCACAAGAAAGTCTGAACACAGATACACATGATGCATCCTTGACTGAGGTATGGCGAAGCAGAGTTAAACATTATCTTAGAAGAGATATCTTCTTTTACTTTATTTGGAGCAGCGCAGTGGTGTATCTTTTTCTCTTGCTTTTCCTTTAAAATTGATGTTACTTCGTTATGTAACGTTTTCTTACCTTGTCGAAAAGGCTTATGCCTGTTAGTAATTTTACTGATTATATTAAATGAATGAAACCACAGTGGGCTATATTCACCTTTACTGAAATGAGGTACTCACCATATTTTTCTGACCATATTTGTATTCAACTTACAACTCATCCAATAATTTAAACTCTTTTCCCATAAAAATATAAAAATGATTAATAACAGAATTAGGTTCGTTGTTTATAGTTTTGTCTTAAAAAAGTAAATTTCCATTTATATTTTTAAAAATATTAACGAACGCGAATAAATTTAAGGTATAATTAAAAAAATATATATATAATATAAAGGTCAATATCTCTGCATCATATACATGAAATAGCAGGTGAAATCTATTACAATTTTTCTACTTGAGAACAACTGTATCCATTGCAAGCACTTCAATCCAAATATATTATTAAAAACTCTTTACAAATAAATAAAAAAAATGGATTATTAAAAAAATTGTTGTTGGGTTTTTCAACTTTAATGCTTAATAAATAAGTTATAACTTGATATATAAGAATTAAATTTTATACTGATACTCAATGGTATCAATAAACTTGATGTAAAACTCTTTCCAAAATCATCATACAAGTGTAAACACCCACACCAATTTCCACATACTAATATATATAATTATATTTATTTAAAGTAATAATAGTCAATACGTGTCAGATTATGATACGAATATGGAATTAAAAAGCGACTTTAAAAAATTCTTTAATTAGATAAGCTCCTTAAAAAGACTTGTATAAAACAATGAACAATTAAAATTGTAAACACTTAAGACTCATAAGGCCTTATTCCTACAAGCAGCCAGAAATAAAACTGAGGATAATTAATATAGATGAAATTAGGTATAAAGAGAGTCTACGCACATTAAAGTCTCACCAACCTAGATAATAACCAACTCATATATAAATAAACAAATAATTTCTATAAATATTGAATTATGTAATGTAGTTCTAGATTATAAGCAATAAATACTAAATATATTATATATAGATTATGAGAAAATTAATAAATAATCCAAATATCCATTATCGATTCAGAGCAAAATAAAGATGATGATATACCATCGGACCACCGCGAGAAATAAAGAGTACGCTATCAACATCTACCGAGTATATAGATAAATTACAAAGTTACGACAGGAAGATATCGACAGATATAAGTATCTCATAACAATAGAATGCTGAAGTATAAAAACGCGATTGTATCCCACCTCATAATAGTGAATATCTGAAGAAATTGAGATGAACTATCTGTGTTAAATAGTTTCTAAGTATTAAAAATATATCATCATAATAATAAGTCACACTCCGCGTAAGGCCGAATTTAATGAATGCTAAATAGTGCAAACAAATACATATAGATAAAACAAAAATATAAGTTCTAGATTCATGTGAGAAATCACTTTTGAGTATATCAGGGAAAAAACCCTCCACCCAAACCCCGCCAGTGGCCACTACTCAACTTAAAAAATCCCCTATCATTGCGTTGAAACCTCGAGATGGCACTCCTACTATACAGTGTTCAGGGCGGTAGTGGAGAAATCATCACTTTTGGTGTTCCCAAGTGATTGGTATGCTCACAGCTATAAAATTGCTATATGATATCACAGTCCTTATCACTAAAAGTAATTTAGACGTAAAATAATCTATCAAACACGATACCTCACAATATATGTACTCAACGAATAAAATAGTATACCAGACTAACACCAAGTCTACTGCTAAGGGTGTATTTCCCAAACTCCGTGTACAACAATTTATCCCAATGAATAATCCTCCACAATAAGTGTGAGTCCAATACTCTCTCCTGAACGACATCTGATCACAATACGTCTCCTAGCAATTCGACACTACCACTCATGGTACAAGCTCTATCCCTGGCTCACTCACACGACCCATTGAAGCCAACTAGCATCTCCGAAAACTATGCGCGCAACTCTCTATGCACACTACATAATCAACAGAAATTATTTCCTAAACTCTACAATATGACATGCTTTTATTTTTTTATTTTCTATTATTAATGCAACTTATTAGAGCTTGAAATTACCAACCTCATTCCCTAGAAGGGGCATTAAAAAAGTAGTCTATACTTCATCGAAATTGAAGCAAAACCATCAAACCCTAAGGGCTTAAACTCTTATATTCAGTAATATGATATGAATACCTTGCATAATTATTAAGATCGGCAATTAATCAAGGAAAACTACCCTGGTCCTACCTAAGAATCCTCAATTAATTAAAATCATAATATGATAGAGTCTATTCTGAAATTGATAATGAAGTGGGAGTTTGAAATGACCGCGCAGTCATCCCTCCCCTAATATACTGCCCTCAGTTCACTCTCCCTCCATCCTCCGACGATTCTATAGGTGTTATCTGGTTTAATTGTAATTTTCTTATTCTAAATAGATATTTATGATAATATCCATTATGGTACGAAAAAAAGTGGAATTATGTTCCATTACATCTAAGTTTCAGGTATCAATTAATAATTCAAAAATAAATAAATTGACGAAGGGAGAAAAAAAAAATAATAGAAAGATAGTTAAATCTAATCTACATTATCGACTCGCACCAAACTCCGTACAATTCTAGTATGACACAAAATATAAATACTAAAGAATATTATACATATAATTACAACTCCTATAAATATCTTTTCTTTTTCACCCACAGTGGGGATTTTACACTTTCATGAGCCAACCCGTGCACTATGCGCATGGGAAACGCACTTTCGCAGTTTATACTCTCAAAAAACATTTTTTTATTATATAGTCGAGAACTTATATAGTCTAAAGAGAGGCACGAACTTCGGCCACAACGGCGAACCAACCCCATTCGAAAATGTATTTATTTCACTATATAACTATAAAGAACTATGTCAAAAATTAGTAGAAAATATATCGTGAACAAGGAATTTTTGATTATTTTTTTTTACTTACTGATTATACATTAGTTGTATACATATATAACGACGGCTGAGGGTCCGGCCCACCAAACAGGGAGAATTAAGCAAGCTGTGCACTTAGTCTTAGCCCAAGCTGTTATACGATTAAGATTCCAAAAAAATAGAGAAAAACAACCATCGAACAGGAAACAATTCACATATAGAACACAGAATGACAGATCCACTAATCCAGATAACAACGAAAGTAAAGCGAAGCGCAACAGTCCACCCGTATAAAAATGCGTATGTCGCTTGTTTCTTAGCGGGTTTAATAAGAGTGGAGGATTAAAGTACACGTGGTAAGTTCATAATGACAAAAAACCCACAAAGCAGATAGAAATTCTGATACTCTTAAAATACGCCCTACAAAAAAACCGCTATAAATTGACGCTACACAGCCCAGGAATAATAATAAATATAAACAAATAAACGATAGACATTTGCGTAGCAAGTATCTGGCAAGACCAGATGCGACAGGAATCCCTGTCCCGGCAACCCCACGTAGGCGTCAAATGGTACCCTGGACTTGCAGCCCAACGTTCAAACGTTTTATCTGTGCCGGAAGAGAATCCTATATAAACCACAGCAGAGGCGGAGACTTAGTGACTTGACTCCCAACGCGACGCAAAGTAACCCCTAGGCTTCTTATCTATTCGCAAAGATCCGGCGGCATGTACCCACAATTGAAATATTCATTGAAAGTTCTCCTCCGTCTTTCTTCTCATGTTATGCTTGGCTAGTGAGCTCTCCCAACTTCTAAATCATTAAAAGATATACGTCGCGTCGCGCGTCAGATAAAACCGAAATAGTGATTTATTCCAGATAGAATTTGACTCAATAACCCTATGCCATACTCTTATAACTCACTAAAATCTCATATCCTATAAGATGCGTTTTTACTAGTTCCTTACAATAATTTTTCTTAAATCCTTTCAAAATATTTTCCTCATCTATGAGATGAAACCCTCATAACACAAAGAATTCTATCATAATCGGGTCAGTCTAATCATCTTCCCTCTAAGAACAACCCTCCTACGATTACATGACACAAAGAGCACTATCTAGAACCGTCCTCTTCCACACAAGTCCTATAGACCTTTCTCAGACTTTATTATTTCCTCTTGTTTCTTTTGCATACACATGCATACCTCTTCTTGAATAGCACAGGCATCAGATTCAATCAAATAAATCAAGAAGGCACCATTTCCGTATATTTACGTCTCACAACTGTTTTAACAGAGTGCTTGTATACTGTTTCTCCATCCTCACCGTGGATTTTATTACATAAGTAACCCGGTGTCATTTACCTGTATTATCTCATAAGGCCTCGTGATATTCTAGGATAGATATCTATTTTGTGTTTAAATTCTTGCCACAGAGAATAATGATTTTGATGCTAATTTCAGTATTCCTACATCTGATCCTATTTCATTAATGGGGGGAACAATATCTATCGAGTGGCTCGACTATCTTCCAACACTCCTCCTCATGGGGCGAACGGCAATCCAGTGCGCGTGTTAATGCGCTTCTTTAATTATGTTTTGACAGGGCCGTGATATGGGTCTCTGCCCGAGTAGGTATGACAGCTACTTTATCAGCAATAGGGGTATGATTAAATGCGTTAAACTCTATAGATTTATTATTAAACGTTAGACAATTCCTCAAAAATATTGCCACTGAGGCGTCGCGTATTCATCTCAGCATCTACAGCGCCTCCCCATTATGAATGATCAGAAGTCGTAGTAAAGACGTTGGTTACCCACGTGTGCCAAGTCGATGTCGTGTTATCCTTAAGAGAATTATCCTCCAATTACTTGGCCCTATTGAAACTCTCTCTCCATTATCGTTTCAACAATGGGCGCTCTTTAGGAGCGTGTTGGAAGGAATGGCAATATACGGATGTTGTACATGCTTTTCGCTTAACATTTATGCACTGCTATATTTTTATGGAATAGTACTACCCATTTTGTCAAAGACAATAATTCTACCATTACAAGTGAGGAGCGAAGTGAGAGAGTTATTGCCTTGTGGAAGCGAGTCGTGCAAGAAGAGCATGTAATAAAAATCCAATCGCATACACAAATATTCGAATTACGATCTGTGATAAGTGAGTTTACATATTTTCAGTGCGTGTAGGCCACATACAGTTCTTTAGAGATTACTTAAACGCCTGTTACATTTTATAAACACGTGGCCGTTGTGACCAGGCCGATTATCGGGAACAAGCTTTATGTTGGTGATTTTTTGGTAGTCCATATACAAAGTTATGGTAGCAAAATTTGTAGTTGTTCAAATTTAAGGTTTTCCGTCAGTAGTGGTGAGACGACAAAAATATCCAGTGATGTTTCTAATAGTCAACCTGTTTTAAATATGATGTGCGAATCGTGATTGTATGAGATGCAGTGAGTAAAGTCTGTTGCCTCATAGCGAGATTATTCCCTCTACCTAATAAACATCGTTTCTTAAATTAAATTTATATCTAGCTTATACTCTGAAAAAGTTTATAAAATTATCCCGAATTGAAATTGGCAATAATTTCCTATACTATATAGCTCTTCTAAGCCTTCGTCAATGACGATTGGATCTATTATATTAGTCATAAGATCTAACTAGAATATTAATCTATGTTCATCTCTAAAGATATATTCTCAATACTATATATATATATATGAAATAATTTTTAACAAATATATCGATAGTTAATTACCAAGTGGATGATCCGGATTTACTTTTTCCCTTCCCACACCGGTTATGACTTCTGGGGATATTCAGTTATATTTTTTACTTTGCAACAGTACTACTAAACGATAGAGATGAAAAACCATCTATCAGCGAGTGTAAATTAACATAACATAATGCCTTCACCAAACACCCAACTCATCTACTAAGCGTATCGCTAACATCACTCGTTGTTATAAATCTAGTACTTTTAGCAAAATATGAGCAAAGCACTTCTATTCTTTGTATCGCAATGATAGCCCAGCTCAGAAACCTTATTTGGTACGAGGATGGTCAGATAAACAAAGTATATTGATAAATGAGACTGCTCCATCCACACCACAAATAACAAAATGATCAAAATATATATCCCCTGCTGACTCCTCATTAACACCAAAATCTAGTCAATGAGATGAGTATTCTCCATTAATAATCACACAAACACGGTTCAGTAATATGTTGTAACTTTCTCTAGACCACAGTAAAAATGCTTATGACGAGAGATTAAGATTTTCAAACCGTTAGGTAATATATAAACCTCTTTGAATACTTGCCTTATTATACATTATTCCCCGCAAGTTATAAAAGGCCATAAGGGCAGATTATTAGAAACGATGATCATCATCTCTTCCGCAGTTACTTCACTGTCGCTGCTCGTTGCGGGTTATAAATAATAATTGTCACAAAAGAACCTCCACCACAATACATAACCTCCCCAACATCACGGTAGCAAGCGGCCGGATCTGGAAAAGAGAGCGTAAAAAGGATCCATGTCACTCCACCACCAAGAATCTCTTTATCTTCTCGCATCAATATATACCTCCAAGGGATCTATTTTAATTCAGATAATGAATTTTCTATCGAACTCCACCTATAGGCTCCCCCCATTAGTGCCAGGCACACGATCTGAACTTTTCTAGCCTTATCATTGTAATATGGCCCCCTTGCTCCGATGTCACCTCCTAACAAAAACATTCGTCCTAAAATTACTCAATTATCCATTTCACTGTACAAAGTGCTTGGAAGATTCTATATTCCGATGTCGAGTAATATCTTACCTATCATGCTATAAGCACACTATAGGGTTAAGAAAATCAGTCCATAAAAAAGAATATGTTCACGAATTCTTTCAGCGATCCTCTCATCCCCCAATGAAAAAGAGAGTATCTCACATTCCATACTACTACACAGCCAAGCGTTCAGTAATAGCCAGCCTACCTCTTCGTGTATGCTTACTCCAGCCTTCTTGATCTTTATTAACCAATAATACGACATCTTGCCCGATGAATTATAGCGTTAGCAGAGACATAGACTTTATGCTACGATTGCAAAAATTGATGAGTCCTCTGTTCTAGCATCGATCACAAACGACTACACCTGCCACAATAAAAATATACTCCACGAGGATACTATTACAATTGATAAAGCCATGGAAAACTCATTCTTCGCATTGTGTCGTGAAAATATTCGAGTCAGTGATACGCCCAAATCACCGACATCAACTAATGTATTGTGCAATGTTTAAGGATATCTCTATCGCCTCCAAAGCTTCCCCGAAGCGCCTGCCTTTGAATACAATACAGAGTATCCCATACGATGCATCGATAATATGGAGCTAAGGGTAAAATTTTACCTGTGCAGACAGTGCGAATTTAAGGTAATAACTAACAAGATAACAGAGATACCTCGGTCCTTTGTTCAACAAATACTCCTCCATGTGACGACAGAAATTAGAGGCACCTTGCGATCGACATTTCCTGCGTACTGCACAGAGGTTCCCTTCACTCAATAACTCAGAAATGAACCAGATTGCCTGCAGAGCATAAACGGTACTGGATAAATTGTGCCAAACTGGCTAGTACACATCATCGTCTCATGTACGCTAAATTGATTGAGATCGCGACAGGATCCAGTAAACCATTCCTCGATATTCGAGAACACACTTATGTCCCTTCATACTGTCATAGTTATTCCTTCCAAGAGAGTATACTATAGACCGATAATTGATGATAAAGGGATAACCAACGCAAGATCCCGGCTCTCAAATATGATGTCTAGACTAATAAACCAAACGCTGCAATTCCACTCTTTCTCTCACCACAAGATATCAATTCTTCATTGGAACGAAATTAATAATTCAATATTGATAAGAGTTATATACTTATGCTCTAACAATTCACCAAAGTTACAAACTCTACGCCACATCCAAGACGCATCTTTTCTCAGATATTCACAAACTACCGCAAAGATATTACTAGCCAACAAGATTTCAGTAAATTCTAACACCCAGAAACGTTGCGAAAAGAGCTTGCGCCAACGATTCCTCCATCATCTTATGCAACAACCAGCCCAGCTCCCCAACCATTCAAAAAGAGAAGAAGCTCCTCCAGTGTGAGGACAAGTAGGATATTGGTAATACAACAAGCTATCGTTCAATACTATTGATCTTCCATACAACTCCATCTACAATACCTATACCAAAGATTAGTCGCTGAGAATTATAACCCCATATCGTGTGCTAAAAATTCATTTGCCATTCGCTTAAAGGTAAACTGAAGCTAGCGACCACTATTATCAGAATGGTCTAATTGACGTCGACCCATCGTTATACGTGAGATGAAGCGTCAAAACGATCTCCTTTCATCCTAGATTTTTTATATAATTCTTCCTATTAATTTTTTCAAATAGCAAAAACCACTTATATTTAGCTGATTGATACAGCAGCCTTCTTGCTTATATCCTCACCTAAGCTAGGAGCCCCTCAATTTGAGACTTATTTTGAGCATCACCACTGCGGACTGATTCTACCCTCTGTCTTCCAATTTCCTGTACAACCTTGTTGCCCTTCGATATTATTCATCAGGAGAATTTTGGGAACCAAGTTGTAATATCCCGTCCATAGCACTGGCACTTAGACACAGAATCTCTGCATGTGAAGTGTTTCCGCTGAGTCTATATGGCACTTATAATCAACATTCAGTGCGCGGCACACCACAACCTATAGGAGTACATCACACACAACCTACTTATCGAGAGCAGATTGTGATTATTTCTCTAATAGTCTTAATTAATTTTTCTCATAATATATGTATATCCTCTATAGCTGGATACAATACCATGGCTTCATGCCAGTCTTCCAAAAGTCTTCCAGCTAAATATCCAACATAAATTACCACTACAATGTCTTAAAAACGACTAGTCTCAAAACAAATCCACAGAAAGAAAAAAAAACAAAATGTAAAAGACCTTCAACCCAATAAATTACTATATTGTCACACCACAGGTCAAGAAATAGCCCCCGCAAACTCTGTTCCTGGCAAATAACTATATTAATAAAGGCTTCCTGACCAAACTTTAATTTCTTGCAAGTCTACCCACTTGGGTGATCTAAGCGCTCACCCATCACGCTACCACAAGCATCGTACACACTCCGTCTCTCTATGACATCAAAATTACATTCAGCTGGAGGTTGTGTTTCCACCTCACGAAAAATAATATACAAACCGATACTCTTTTGTATCTTCAACCTGGCTTTAAGCCTCAATTACAGGAACCTTTTAGTAATTTACTTCTCTCTCGTTCAATTTCCTAGAATAATTACTATCTAATAGCTATTCTACCTATATTTCCTCTACTCAACTACACAGCCTTTTCCTCTTGGTAACTAGTCTCAACCATATTCCTAACACAACTCACTATGATACTGCTTCCCTCTATATATAAATCTTCAAACGAACAAATCAACATCCTTAGTCTCTACGTAAAATGCTCCCGATTTATGAAACGCAAAGAACTTTTCATACAACTAAACCCACGGGACTCAAACAGGGTCTACTCTCTCCCAGATATTAGGTTACCTCCACCACAGAAAAATACCTACACAAAAAACCCAATGGTTAGGAGATCCTGCTTAATCCAGATCATCACCCAAGTTTAAGGTTAAGTGTCTCCATACCCTATTTAGCCTTGCACCAACCAATTCAATACATCTACCTCTGACTTACTAGTTTACGCGAAACCATCTTTAGTTAAAATATGGAGATCCCAAGTTAAGAAAGACTATAATAGCTACATAGATAGAAATGATACACAGCTTCAAAATGCAAAACCAAATATCAGATATGAATAAAATTAAGGTTAAATTAAACGACAACCGAGTGGTCACACCTTAAAATTTGTTAAGCGTTTCACGAAAAGCCGATTGACAAACAGAACAACAAAAAAATTAATTCAGCTATTAAGAAATATTCAAACTGTCCCTCATTGAAGACTCTGAATTGCTGCACTATTATTAAACATAGAATAAAAACACTCACTGAGGATCCTGTGCAAGTGCCAGTCAGACGATTACAATCCCATCCCGAGAAATAAAAATTTAAGAAATTGAGAAAACATCCATAGACAATCTCCAATATCAGCCCCATTGTGCCCATAGAAAGAAGGATGGATCAATTCTTTTCCAAAGTATTTGGTTATAATTACAGCAAAGTAAATATCACTATTGTATATTGTTGTTCTAGTTAAAATCTGATCAGCATATCAGCATTACAAGGAATTAAATATTTACCACCATAATTAATCAATTAACTACCAGTAAGGAGAACATAATGAAAAAAACATCTACAACTCCCTCTCTCAGAATTTTAGATCCTTTTAAAGAAGGAACCGGCCACTTTCCAACGTTGGATAATATCTCGCACATTATTCCATGGAATGAATCATGGTATATCTATGATGCTACCTTCAGTAAACATTTGAAAAAACACTGGATCTCGAAAAATATTTCTTCATTTAAAGAAACGGGTATTAATCAAAACCGGCGAAACCTTTCTCCTTAAAGGAAGTACAGTACTTACATAATTCCCGGAAAAAAGCATGTTCCCCTGACTTCAAACATTCTGCAAGCATCATGCCAAATTCATTCAACTACTGTCCGTAATTGCAGTGCAGTTACATCCGTGAACTTTACAGGCCCATCAACATCAGCCCATGCTCAAATTGCCATAACACCCTTCACACTATTGATGCCTAAAAAACCTTGAAAGACAGATCCATCTCAAACAGGCTTCAACTCTAAAACAAAATTCAACATCACCACATCCTATCATCCCAATCGTCAGAACAAGCAACCTTTATTTATATTAATCCTTGATCCGCAGACGGTGTCTTGCCAACCCAAATCTGATTGGAACGTCCCATAGGCTTATACTCCACAAACTTAATTAAAACAAAACAGCCTATAGCACCAACTGAAAAGATGTAGCCCATACATGTCTGTAACTTTGAAACCTTTTCTTATAAATCAAGTAGTTATTTTACCGACCATCAACATGCTATTTCACATAGTATGCCATTGTAATCTCTACCCACTTAAGAAATAAATGACATCGATACGATGATTACATTCCCAAAGAAAATAAAGTAGCTGACCGTTTCCCGATCACCAATTGACCTGTGCTATCCAAAAATGCCAAAACCATCCCTGTATATTCTAATAAAGATTCCTGTTGATCGCTTTTTCAATCATGTCCATGTTTATGGTCCTTGACCATCATTTTATGAAAATTAAACAAGATTGCCAAGAATATCACAATCGGAACAACATATAGTACCTCGTAAAACATAATACAGATACAAAGTACAAATTAAGAACAGCTGGAACAATTTCCTCAGCACTCAAGCCCAATACTGCGTTTACAAAGTACACCATCTACAAGTATTGTTATATGATACTCAACCATAATTTAGGATAGATTTCAAGAAATATTTTCATCTGTGTTGTGGGACTTTCATTTAAATCTCTTATACCCCTCTACCATAAGGTTTCTCGCATTAAAAGAAACAGCGACTCAATTAATGTCCCAATAAAAAAAGAATTTTCCAGATATGTTGGTAGACGAGTCCATGAGATCAAGTCTTCCCCTATGTCCACACGTCAAAGAAAATCAACAATCCCAATAACACCCTTGAGAAAAAAAAAATCCGGATCCCCGATATATTTATATCGATTCAAGATATAAGGATCCTTTGAATTGGAACATAAATATTCTATGCTCCACATACAATCCAACGTTAAACTTAAAAACATATAGAATTCCATTTAATGCCCTTTTAAAAACCTTTCGCCAGGTATAATTATATTTATTAAAAACATCGTTTATATAGCAATCTAAAATTGGCTCTAATAGTTCCGCAACAATATTTAACACAGGTCCTATTAAAACACACGATGTTTTCTCACAATTGAAAACTAAATTACACTCATTGCTCATAACTTGTATATGGCACCCAAAAATCACCACCATATGTCCTATCATCCACAACCACGTGTTATTAAATTCAGCGGTTTAAATCTCTAACATTACTATTGTTATCAACCACACTAATATCATAACTTCCAACCATTCATCTTCTTATAGTTTGCTTTCCCTAGGTTCTTACGGCAACATTTTATTATCGCCTTTAACGGAATCATCTTACAAATATTGCGGTTAGTCTATTTCCATAAGAAATAAGCAGTGCATAAATGTAACGAAAGCAGTGACAACATCTATATTCCATTCCCTTCCAAAGCTACCAGAGCGACCTTGTTAACCGATAATGAAGGAAATTCATACGCCAGGAAATTGAGAATTCCTTAAATACAACAAATAAACACTGTTAACCATCCCAATATACCACCATCACTAACGGGGACGTAGAGGCATAACCCACCTCATCAATATTTAGGATGCTATTTTTAAAAAATCTAATAAATTATGAAAATTGCTCGCATTTATCTTAGTTGCCCTCCGAACAGCATTACAAGACCCATATCACGCCCTGTAAAACATATTAAAAACGCAAACTGCTCACTGGATTCCGCCCACTTTAAGTTCTAATGTCTATATATCCTCTATTGAAATAAATCAATTAGATAAAACTCATACCTGGAAATTAACACAAAATAAATTCCATCCTAGATACAGTAGATATAAACGAGATATACAATGTTGTTGTTTACATACAGATATATACACGTTGAAAACATATTAAAAACATATAAACATATAGGGGAGTATAATCTCTCCTATATTTGTGAACGATCCGGTTTCAAGTATGCAATTTATGAAAAACAAGAGAATAATATATAGGTAACTGGTGATAGAAGTTCTCTTGCCAGAAATTGTAAAATTTAGAAATGATGATACTATTAACTCTTTAGCTTTTCACCATAATAGGCAAAAATAAAAATATTAAAGAAAAATTGAACTTGTATAAAATCAACAAAAAAATAAATGCTTAAAATTAT